>SSNQ01000272.1:640723-653912 GCA_006942095.1 Nothobranchius kuhntae | reverse complement strand
GGTGTGAGAGCAGCAGCTGAACCCGGTAACACCACCAGCAACAGAAGCTGGTAGGGATCCGGACTTTTTAAAAATCAGCTTTGGTGTAAAGTGAAACGCTGTTTATAACATAAAGTTATAAATCCAGCGGGGTGAATTTAGGCAAAGTCAGCAACATGTTTACATCGATGAACAGCTGCAGAGAGAACGTAAGCTAACGTTGGTAAGCTAGTTAGCATACCGCTCTCTATGAGCCCCGGCTAGATGTGCTACTTCTGATAACTGAACTGTTTAAAAAGTTGTCTGGTTTTAGTACTTCATATTTCCTAGTTCCTACTGCATGAGTTCAGATGTATTACTTCATGCACTTAAATATTAATGTTCTGATTTTACTGAAAAACTTGTTCTGTAATAGTTCCTTTACTATTGTGATCAAAAATATTTAATCTCAGTTCTGAGGCTGCTCTGTAAATAGTTTTCAAATAAACAATACACATAGCAACTTCTGATCAATCCATATCAATTTCAGATTTAAAATAATGTATTGATGTAAACCACACCCACTAATTTCCAAATAATAAATAAGAGGTGCATTCACCTGTGTATGTCCTTTGATCTGCATTAGTGATGCTTTCAGCACCAGAACAGTGAAGCAAAGAAACTGATTCCTGAGTTGATGTTAGTAATTTTATTTATTAGATGCATCTGATCTGTTCTATTTTTCTCTGAAATGAGATCAAATCAGTGCTTCTATGGGTTGTCTCCTCTCTGCACTAGAAACATGTACTTTATTATAATGTTCACTGTAATGCATCTTGATGTTCTTAACAAATAAATTAAATCAAATATATTGGTCAATAATGCCAAATATGTAAATTTGTGTTTCAGTCATTTTTATACTGGCTTAAAATACTTCATTAAGTCTACTAAGCAGGGGTGTAGAACGAGTTTAACAGGGCCAGCCCAGTAATGATGTTGGACCAAAATACAGGGGGCAGAAAGTCAAATAAAGGGGGCAGAAGGAGATGTTTTTCCAGACGCCAAGAAAAATTAAATGCCAAATCCTCCCTGCAGAGTGAGTCACTGAGAGTTTAAAACAAAAATTATTCTTGTGCAAATATTGGTGTATTCACCTTTAATACTAGTTATTAAAATGCAGCAGTTGCTGGATTGGTGCAGTTCAAAGTGGAGTGCATCAAATAAAACAATATTAACATAAAGGTGAGACATGTCAATGTGTCTCATCATGAGTATAAAACATATGAAGCCAGGTAGCAGTTTTTCTTTAGGATTGAGAGGAGATGCAGGTAGGGTTGGGCATTGAGCATCGATTGGAACCGGTTCCAACTGTTCATTTTTCCCAGAATCGCTCCACGTTTTTTATTTCGATTCCTAGAATGCCGACGTTAGAGGAATCCGCGGCCGATCTCCGTGAAAAATAAACGGGATCTGTGATCAACGCTTTTCAGAGCTGATCACACCAGCTATCTGTGTTCAGCACCGCGCCCCCCCTCCCCCCACCCGGATATAAACAAACGTGTCTGCCGAACTTTTACTCCGTAATGTAAACTTTAACTCCTGCAGCTTAGAGGAAACTTGTTAAAATACGTCAACACGGTGGATTTAATAGAAGCTTTAAATAAACTCTGGACGGTGTGAGGTGAGTTTGTCTCTCTGTAGAAATAAAAACACACATGGAGCGTCAGCAGTCAGACACATGAGCGTCAGAAGGCTGAACAATAACCTGTAGAAATTAAAGTCATCATGCTAGAGCAGCTTCTCTATGGTGGACCACACCAGCTTCTGCCACAATACATAATTATAATAATAATAAATCACACACAAAGTAGTGAACATTTTAATTTCCTTTCTGAACTATTTCTGTTGAGAGTTTTAATGTTTAAAATCTGTTAGATTGTTACTGACGGCAGCAACATTTAAGTTTCACTTCCTGTTCTGACTGAACGCTGCTGCAGCATGGAGGTGTAGTTCTCAGTCAGCCTGGACATGATCATCCTGAGAGTTTTAGCTGAAAACAGCTGGACGTCTGTAGATACCGTAAATCCTCTAATACAGGCCTGGGCCTGTATTTGACTCAAGCTCATCAAGCTCCAGGCCTTTATTGGAAGAAGGACCAGAATTAGAGGCAGGCCTCAATTTCAATTTGAGCAAAATGAACTAATGGTTCGTTGGAGTTTTTGACAGTTAAAATTGCGCCCACATTTTCAAAGTTAAACACATTTCTTTTAACAACGGTAGTTTCTGCTTCAGCCCTCTCCCCCTCCCCCTGCGCAGCGGCCGCAAACTCGCTGATGCACCTGCAGCCTCTTGGAGTTCCTGCTGCTCTAAACATTAAAATAATTATTTCATTTTCTGTTCCTCACTTCTGATTACCTTCAATGGTGTCTGTTTGTTGCAACCACCAGGTACAAAAACTAACTTGTTTTTATTTGACTATTTTTCTGTCCTGCCTGTTTATTATCTTCCTGCATCTCCTCTCAATCCTAAAGAAAAACTGCTACCTGGCTTCATATGTATTCACCTTATGAGTTACCTTTGAACTGCAGTTCTAAAAGATCTACAGACTGCAAAAACAGCAGAGTGCTCGCCGGCCACATCAGTTAGGTGCGTCACCGAGGAAAAACAGGTGATGCGCCCCGATCCACAGCAGCGAAAAGCATCAGGCGCAAATTAAAGACAGAAAACATAAAAGGAAATGAGCCGACATGAACGATCACGTGTTAAATTAGTTTTTGAGGTGGCGACACCTAATTTGATAATGTTACTGTGGCCGTGCTCAGGACGCAGATGTCTGGAATGCATCATCAATCAGAGCTTTGCATGTGCAAGCTGGTTAAGGTTAGGATGGGGGTGAGGGGAAGGTTAAATTGCAAGAGGGTAAACGTCACAATTTGGTTAAATGTCCGTTTTACGGCGAGTGTCAGTACCGACGCTCTGGCACAGCGCGTTGCCTCCCGACGCGCAGGAGCTCGTCACCTGCTGACAGCAGGCTGCTGTCTTTTCCGTGGACTGCATCTTGCAGGTCATTATCACATGACAGCGACTAGTCGATGACAGGCATAACAAGTCATTATAGAGCGGTGAAGTCGACTAGTGACTAGTTCATACAACCCCTACTGCTCCCCAGTGTTCTGCAGCATAATCAGCACGTTCTCTTTGAACTTGATATCAAATTTTCACCTCCTCTTCGTCTCTGCACGGTTAAAGTTACCCTCGCGGTTTATCACTGGCAAATCAAAAGTGAGACGGATGACACAACCGCCCCCCGTATTTGCTTGTTACCACATTCCACCCGGCCACAATGAAAAACCGGCCATTATTCACCTCCGCCAACTCAGACACCGGCCAAAATGTGATACCCGGCAGTTAATTAAATACAGGCTAATATTAGAGGATTTACAGTATGTTGGAGACATTTAGCCTCTCATCCCAGAGGCTTCTTCCAGACTTTGGTTGTGGTCAGAAACAAACACACTGGTTGTGCTGCAAGTCTTTCTTTTTTTCTCCAAAACATGTTTTTGTCTAAATGAAGGTGATGCTGTTGTTCACAGAATTAGAATTCATGTTGAAGTTAAGATTATTTCATCAAGTAGGACCTGTGGTTAGCTGGCTCATGTAAAACATGTCATCTCTTCAAAGAATCGGAACCGGGAATCGATAGGAACCGGAATCGAAACGAGGAATTTGAATCGGAATCGTTCAAAATCAAACGATGCCCAACCCTAGATGCAGGCAGATAATTCAGAGACAGGACAGAAAAATAGTCAAATAAAAAAACAAGTTCCTTTTTGTACCTGGTGGTTGCAACAAACAGACACTATTGAAGGTAATCAGAAGTGAGGAACAGAAAATAAAATAATTCTTTCAATGTTTAGAGCAGCAGAAACTCAGAGGCTGCAGGCGCATCAGTGAGTTTACAGCAACTGTGCAGGGGGAGGGCTGAAGCAGGGGAACAGGAAAGATGCAGAAACTACCGTTGTTAAAATAAATGTGTGTTAACTTTGAAGATGTTGAAAGATAACTTTAAGGTACATGAGCGAATGGTATTGGTTGCTGTCACCTGTTGTGATCAGTTAAAGCAGCTCTTGGCCGTCATAGGGTAGGCCCCACACTGCGGCTGCTGCGGCTCTAAGTGTTTTCATTACTGTGGGAAACGGGTAACAATGGCTCTTTGATGGGAAAAGGTTGCTCACCCCTGTACTACAGTGTGATCAACAATGGCGGGAGGAGAGAGAGGTGTGTTTTCTACATCGACATATATACTGGACAATTCATTTCCATAGGCTCCAATAACACGTTTTTGAGGCCAAATGGGAGGTGGCCACCACCGCCATTTTGACCGTGTCACAGGTTCCGTCAAGCCCAGACAATTCCACAAAAGGGAAGAGAGGTGGAGCTGAGGGTGGGGCTGTAAGGCTGGGATCAACTGACGACACCCGTTCTAACTAGCTACAAGCTAACCTGAAGCTAACCCAAAGCTAATGCGGAGGTGGGAGCTAAGCTAACGGAGGTAGCAACCTAGCTACAACCGGAGTTTACTGTGCACAACACCGGAGCTTCTGAGTCAGAGATACGCCGGGCTGACCACTGGGTAAAACCGGGTGGAAGACCGAGTTCTCCCGAGAGCTCCACAAGCCGGCAGCCGCACAGCAGACAAGCGCCGCTGCGATCTGAGATGCGCCGAGCTGCCTATGGGGAGAACTGGGTGGAAAGGTTTCCATCCCAGAGCTCCACAAGCCGGCAGACCACACAGCAGACAGAAGCCGCGATCAGACAGAGACGCGCCGAGCTGCGGGGAGGGGAGAATGGGTGGAAATCATTGGTTTCCATCCGAGAGCTCCACAAGCCGGCAGCCCACACAGCAGACCGGTGCCGCGGTGATCAGAGATGCGCCGAGCTGTGGGGAGAACCGCGTGGAAAACATCGGTCTTCCGAGAGCTCCACAAGCCAATAGTCGGAACCCAGCTCCACCAACATGTCATATTTCAACCCATTTTCTAAAGTGCAGCATTATGTTAAATGCACTGGGTTTACCCTATTACATTTAAATTTCATGGTTAAACAGTACATGTTAAAATCTAAGCTCAACTCGGCAGTGACCTAAAATACATAAATGTAATTTTACTTACTGAAAAAAATTAAGTGGGGACTCCTTGGATGCTCTATTAGTGCAATTAATGCCACAGCAAGTCATTTTGTCCAACAATTGCACAAATAATATCCAAAACAGAATACACAAACGCTACAACTAATGGTCTAAGTTGAGAGACTGAAAATGGAGGAACAGTTTCCAGGCCAGACCGAGGCTCTACTGAGGCCTTTCCCCGGAGCTAGCTCTGTGGTCACGTGGGTCTGATGCTCATTAATTATACAGAATTTTAGGCTTTTAATACACTTAAACAGAAGAGTGAGAAAAAAACATCACCCCCCTCAGAGTTGTCATGAGTGTAAACTAGATCATTTAAACAAAAAACATGTTTTGGTACCAGGCTGTAAACATGTTTATTTCTGCTGTGAAATTGGTATTTTTAACATGGGAGTCAATGAGGATTTGCTCGCTTCTGACACCAGCCCCCAGCGGATGAGGGTGGAACTGCAATTTCTCTTACTTCCGCACTGGCCTCAATTTCTGTCCCGCATTGTGGGGGCTTGGTTTTCTAGCTGGAAATATAGTCACTACTTTGAGTTTGTATCCGCTAAAGATGAAAATACACTGCTCACAAGAATTAAAGGAACACTTTTTTTTATTGGGCCTGGCATGAAATCAATTAAACCTGTCTGATAATTTCCTAGTTAATTAAGCAGCTGAGGGCATTGTTAATCACTTTCAGCTGTATTGGTGTTCATGGACTTAACGACAGGAGCACTAAAGTGGCAACAATTACAAAACCCTCAAAACGGGACTGGTTTAACATGTAGAGGTCATTTCAAGTTTCTCGCTCTTGATCTTTTTTGGCTGGTTTTCCACTCGTGCTAGTTGTGGCTTGAATAATTATCTCTACTGGCAGTATGAGGCGATTCCTTAACCCTACAGAAGTTGCACAGGTTGTCCAACTTCTCCAGGATGGCACATCCACACGTGCTGCAGCAAGAAGGTTCAATGCGTCTCCCAGCACAATCTCCAGAACATGGAGAAGATTTCAGGAGACTGGCGGTTATTCTCGGAGAGCTGGACAGGGCCGTAGAAGGTCCACAACCCATCAGCAGGACCGATACCTGCTCCTTTGTGCAAGGCGGAACAGGCTGAGCACTGCTCGTGCCCTACAGAATGACCTCCAGAGGGCCACTGGTGTGAATGTCTCTACCCAAACAATCAGGAACAGACTTCATGAAGGTGGCCTGAGGGCCCGATGTCCTGTAGTGGGCCCTGTGCTCACTGCCCAGCACCGTAGAGCTCGACTGGCATTTGCTCAAGAACACCAGAATTGGCAAGTCCGCCGCCCACTGGTGCCCTGTACTTTTTACAGACGAGAGCAGGTTCACCCTGAGCACCTGTGATAGACGTGAAAGAGTGTGGAGAAGACGAGGAGAACGTTATGCTGCCTGCGACGTCGTTCAACATGACAGGTTTGGTGGTGGGTCAGTGATGGTCTGGGGAGGCATATCCATGGAGGGGCGCACAGACCTCTACTGCCTAGGAAATGGTGCTCTGACTGCCACAAGGTATCAAGATGAAATCCTTGAGCTCTTTGTCAGACCCTACGCTGATGCAGTAGGTCCTGGTTTTCTCCTAATGCACGACAATGCCCAGCCTCATGTGGCAAGAGTATGCAGGCAGCACCTGGAGGATGAAGGAATTGAAACAATTGAATGGCCTTCACGATCCCCTGACTTAAACCCAATAGAACATCTGTGGGACATTATGTTTCGGTCCATTAGGCGGCGCCAGGTTGCTCCTCAGACTGTACAAGAGCTCAGGGATGCCCTCACACAGATCTGGGAGGAAATGCCACAAGACACCATCCGCTGTCTCATTAGGAGTGTGCCCGACGTTGTCAAGCATGCACACAAGCTCGTGGGGGCCAAACAGGATACTGAAAAGCAATTTGAGTTGCAGAAATTAAGTTTTTAAAATAATGGACTAGCCTGCCACATCTTCATTTCACTCCGATTTTAGGGTGTCTACACAATTGAGCCCCTTGTAGACTTTTATTTCCATTAAAAGACTTGGCATCCTTTTGTTCCTAAGACATTGCCCTGTTGTTATTTGTATAGATATCCAACTTCATGTTGAGATCTGATGTATCTAATGTGTTTCTTTAAAGTGTTCCTTTAATTTTTGTGAGCAGTGTATTAAGGTTCGTTGTACACTCTGTACAGGCTCTGTGTGTTTTATTTTTTATGAATACTATTTATTTCAAGTGAGGTCAAGAAAGACTGTATTTATTTTATTTTTATACAAACATGCATTATGTCAGGCAATAGGTTTTAAGTTCTACTTAAAATGTAGGACGATACGTTGTTGACATTACTGTTAAAAAGCATTTGCAATAAAGTGAGTGTTGGCAAAACCGGTTGTAGTTTTCATGTTGAGGCAGTGGAGTGTTTTTGGTAGATGGTGAAAGTAACTAGTAATCTAACGAAGTTACTTTTTAAATGAATGAATCAGTAAAGTTACTAAGGAAGGAGTAATCAGTAGTCAGTAATCAGATTACTATTTCAAGGTAACTGTGGCAACACTGCTGGTGCACTACCCCGTTGACTGACCTCTGTAGTGGAGAGTATGTCATGTTGTTCACTGTAATGATCGGTGCTAGTGCTGTCCAACCTGAGGCACACACCCCTGTGAGCGACCCACTTCAATGGTTCAAGCCCAGATTATTATTTTATGCCAGGCAACCATCGGAACTGAACCTTTAGATAAACGTTGGATTAGATGTTGCCATGACAACGGGTTTTCCTCACTCCTTTTTCTATTCTGCTTCTGTGGCTTAGCTTGTCAACAGAAGTGAGAGTGAGCCTGAGTGGACAAGCAGAGACCATCTGAGGACCACATACGTTATTGGGATGTAGGCTTCAGTCACATGTGATGGAGCAGCTAACAGCTAATATTAGCAGGCTGGTAGCCCTGGAGGACTGGAGCAGGGGACTCCTCACAAGGTCGCTCAGACAAAAAGTTAAACAGATGTTGTTCTGTGATGATCCAGATGTTTGCAGATGTTTTCTCTGGGTACTCCGTCGGGTTCGTTAGTAACTACATTGGCCCTGGAAAGGTTTTAACGGAAGAGAACTAGAGCCACTGTGAGGAAAGAGAGAGAATTTAGACTTTTTTTCTCAGAATTAAAAAAGTCAGAATTCTCTTTTTTTTTCCCTTTTCAGTGGCCCTGATCCTCTTCTGTAGCTTTTAATAGTCTTCATTAGTTTTCATTTGTCTTCAGTAGACTCCAGATGTTTTATTTGTTTTAACTGTTCCCCTGTGCTCCTGATGCAGAGGGACACACACTGTCGGAGATGCCTACTTTGGCTTGACACCATCTGCTGGAATGATGTGGCAGAGTAAGAAAAAACAAACAGCCATAAACTAGACTTGATTGTGATGGAAATGAAAATGAAGCTCATTCTCTAAATGAATTAAGTTACATTTTGTTTTGTTTAAATGCTCATTGGTTTCAGTTGGTTTTCGTCTTTTTGAAAAGGGTTAGGGTTCTTTCATCCCTAGTTTTTGTTATGTGTTAGTTACTTTTAACAGTCTTGGGCTGTAGGTGAGAGTGTTTAAAATGGCCCAGGTGAATCCCCCTTCTCTCCAACATCAGCTGGACACAGAACAGAATCAATCAGGTTAGTTTTTGCACCGGATCCTCCAGAGAAAACGTCCCTCCAGTTAGGGCTGCTCAATTAATCGAATTTTAATCACGATTACGATCTGAGTTTTGAACGATTATAGGGCTGTAGCGAAGCCTCGATGACGTCGACGGCTCGATTCTAAAAATTCGTCGACGTCAGATCCGGAAGTCGACGCACTGCGCCCACTTGTTGCATCCCCAGGAGTTTGTAAATAGAGGTGGAATCTGTCTGTTTTTCCTCTAGTTCGCCCTCTTCTCCACCTTCACTAACATCTCCGCCAAATACCGAAGACCCGGAACAACGTCCGTCCGCTACTAGGTTCCTTTCCTGTTTTGCCCGCCTTCGTTTCCCGGCAACGGACAACAACTTCCGGGGTCAGATGCGCTGCTCTGTCTCTACCGCAGATGCAGAAAATCACCAGGAGCGTTTCTCCCTTCATAAAGGAGCTTCTTTCAGACATTAGGAGAGCTGTTTTGGTGGTAGCAGTCTCTCCTCCATGCTGGTCTGTTTGCTGCTGGGTGTTTTTGGTTTATTTAAACTTGGCAACTTGAACTTAACGTTGGTAAAGCTACTGTTAGCATTTTCGCTAACAGCTTCTTGCGTTTGGATAAGCTGTTACGTTTTGGTTTAGAGTTAATCTTTTTTCAATCCAATCCAATCCAATTTTATTTATAAAGCACATTCACAAGGCATTACAACCAAACAAGGCGCTGTACACTAGAAATGTTGGTTAATTAAACAAGCAATATTTAAACATGTTGAACACATATAAAAAATAATAATTTGTGGTGCAGATCTCCCTTTTATTACATTTAGAGTGTTGTGGGTTTTCGGTTTAGTTTAAAATATCACCTTGAGTTTGGTTTAACCACCCAGTTTAGAGTTTGGAACTTCGGAGATTCTTATTTTGGTCCAGAACCCAGTAATCTTTGCCCAGTGGGACATCCCTAGTTATCTGTACTTTTGTTTTAATTCCCCACAGGCAGAATTAGTTTTATTATACCCAACCTGTGGATGGAAAGATTTGTTTTTTTGTAGTTGTAAATAAACCTGATCATCATTTTAACTTTTAAATCCCACATTATTGTCCCTTTCTTTCTGCACACGAGCCGAACTCCCCAGGAAGAGTCGTAACACCACTCGCCTCACGCACATAAGTGACCAAAACAAAGCAGCATGGAGACACTCTGTCTCCAACCACCTCTCAGGCAGCTGCCTGCACTCCCAAGTTCTACACGTCACCAGAACATAACCAACCAACACAATAAAAGCAGTGTTATACAAAATGGGAGGCCTGTAGTGTTTATTCTCTTACAGTAACAATTAATCAATTTTTTGGAGGAATTTATTAGAGATTTTTTGGTTTTTATTAACTGTGCAATAGAAAAATAATCATTAGATTAATTGTATAAATAGTCATTAGAATAGTCGACTATTCGATAAAATAATCGTCAGAATAATCGTTTTAAAAATAATCGTTTACCCCCAGCCCTAAACGATTATAAAAACAAAACAAGCCGATTATTTGCTCCTCCCACTTGCGCTGCCCTGAGTTGCAAATGAAGCGCTCCTCCCACAGTGTTGCCAACTTGGCGACTTTGACGCTGTTTCCAACAGCTTTTCAGACCCCCTTCTTGACTTTTTAAATCTTAAAAGTACCTAGCGAACACCTCAGAAACATCTCTGGTAGCCCTTAGCTACTTTCTGGATAACTGTCGTTGACGTTTCCTGCAGGTTAGCTAAACACTCCGCCTGCGCTCCGGACCGTTCTTCAGGACATTAGGAAAGGGAATGATGCAGTGATGTGTCAGTCGCTAAAGACAGCTCTCGGAGCCGGCTCCCTGTTGGAGTAACCAGAGTGAGTGACGCACAAACCGCACCTGCGGACTCCTGAGACACTAAAAACGGCTAAATGTGTGTGTGCGGCGCGCTAAACACACATGCAGCTTGCCCCGATTGCTGAGACCGGGTTGGGAGGTGGGGGGGTGCAGCTGTGGTTGGGACAATTATTATATTAACTGATGGACTTGTAAATACATAGTTTATAAATAAGGTAGAAATAAGTTCCTCACGCTGATAAATAATAACTAACCTCTCTGAGGACATGGTGCTAGTGCACGCTCCTACAGCACCTTGACACGACTCAATAAATGTTATGCAACATTTTGTGAACATCAATTTATTTGCATGTTTTGTTATAAATGCCACTGTATAATTCTTGCTGTCAGTATTTGCAAGATATTGGTATTTGGGTCTGTACTGGTTAGACTTAAATGAGTTAAACCAAGGTCTATATAGCCCTTGGGTCATAAACTATGAGCTGTAAGTATATTGGTCTTTTTATACTGGGAACCAGGAGTTATTTTAGTGATCATCTTGTTTCTTATTTATTTTTGTCCTGATTGTGCCCTGAGCAATTTTATGACTGAATAAAAACAAATAAAATCAACATAAATTGAAAAATCGTATTAAATTATTGAGATCTTAATTTCAGTCACCATAATCGTGATTATTATTTTTGCCATAATCGAGCAGCCCTACCTCCAGTGTGTCCCGGGGCAACCCCAGGGTCCCTTTCCCTAAAGACATGAACCAACCCGGCCCAACCGTCCTCCCCAATCCAGGTGCATCCCCGAACCAGCTCAGCTGGAGAGTTTCACGTATCATAACCTTAAATAAATAAAACACAACTTAGCAACTAAAGCTAATAAATCTGAAACAACCACTGGCTGTGCGTGCTAAACGTACATGGTTCTAGTTATAGTTGATTTTCCACATATGGATTAAACACATTGATCACTTTGAACACTGCACCTACAGCTGTGCTCCAGCAAGGGGAGACAAACTCAGATTCAGTTTCTCTGTAAAACAGAAATCATTTTGTGCCTGATGGTTATGTGAAACTGTCCACACTGTGTCTGTGCTGTTTGTGTAGAACAGAAGTGAAGCCAGTTTGTTTCAGCTGAAACTTGTGAGAGGAGAATGTGAGGAGGAGAGAAAACAGCCACAGAACCAACATCAGCAGCAGCCGGTGGTCAGAACCCAATGAGCGTCCCCAGACTCGCTGCACCGAGCCAAACAAACACAAAGAAGCTTTTGTGGAGATTACTATGCATGCATGTGTGTGTGTGTGTGTGTGAGGGGGGGGGGGGGGGGGGGGGGGGGGGGGGGGGGGGGGGGGGGGTTCTAAATGGTGAGACAGAGTGGGGACACAGTATTGAACTGGGTATGTCCTCGATGTCCAACAGTAATGAGGTACTGTGCAGCCAGGAGGGGCGTGTACGTTTGCTCGGTGCACGACACGTTGAACCATGGCTGGGGTCTACGAAACCAATTAAATGTTTTCTCTAAATGATTTTGTTCAATTGCCTCTGAAACAAACAGTCCTGAAAAAGCCTCATCCTGATCCACCCATCCTTCCAACTGCTGTCTGACAGCCCCGCCCCCCTTTGCTCATAACCCTTTATAAGCACGAATTGTGCCTTCATCTCATAGCAGCTGAACAGGAAGTGAAGCCAGAGCTGAGTTAGCTATATTAGCTAGCATACCAATTTGTTATGGTGTTAAAGGCAGAAAAACTGGTTGAAAATGTAAAATAAGGTTATGTTTTTATGTTCTATGTCCAGCATTCTCCTGTCCGATGGAGGCGTGGCTTAGAGGGAGACCCTGGAAAAAGGGGACCAACCGCATATTTTCGCCCAAAACATAGTTTGCTAGCATGGCTTTTTACCATTAACAGCCTGTAGTTTCTAAAAAGGCTTTACCAGAGGCTGAAACCTTTAACAATGTGACCACATGGTCGCTTACGTTAGTCCGAGTACAAGCTTCGAGGCTCGTCTTCATCTCGCTCATCCTACAATATTTGCTTTTTGTTTAAAGTGTATTTCCCAAAAAAGAAAATCCAGACTTAGGTGTTCTTGATGTTGGTTTCCAACAACATCAGAGGACCTGATTGAGACCAGTAGCTGGTGGCTTCCTCCTGAGCGGTCTGATCAGGTCAGCGTCTACGACCTGTTTCCACGGTGGAACTAATTTAAGAAGACCTAATATGGAACCGCAGCCCTCCACTTCAGCTCCATCCACAATCAGCCTGTTTGGTCGACGGATTCCTGCAGAACAGGAGCTGAGGAATTAGAACGGTCAGAGTCCTTAGGGGACAAAGCATCAGCCTGCAGATGGAAGACGTTGGTTCCTGACCGTCCCGTCCTTGCTGCTACAGGGTAACAAATGTCAAACATGTCCCATCAGTGCTAAGGACATTGGTGGAGGCATGTAACCGTCACCCGGTGGTGAGTGGCTCGTACTGAGATGGGCAGATACCCAGGTAAAAAGGGTTCACCAGACACAGCAGCTCAGCATTGCTAAGGCCTGTTTAGTAAGTGTGAGAGGAGAAAATAACATTTTA
>SSNQ01000272.1:623901-640677 GCA_006942095.1 Nothobranchius kuhntae | reverse complement strand
CATCTCGCTCATCCTACAATATTTGCTTTTTGTTTAAAGTGTATTTCCCAAAAAAAAAATCCAGACTTAGGTGTTCTTGATGTTGGTTTCCAACAACATCAGAGGACCTGATTGAGACCAGTAGCTGGTGGCTTCCTCCTGAGCGGTCTGATCAGGTCAGCGTCTACGACCTGTTTCCACGGTGGAACTAATTTAAGAAGACCTAATATGGAACCGCAGCCCTCCACTTCAGCTCCATCCACAATCAGCCTGTTTGGTCGACGGATTCCTGCAGAACAGGAGCTGAGGAATTAGAACGGTCAGAGTCCTTAGGGGACAAAGCATCAGCCTGCAGATGGACAGATGGAAGACAATGGTTCCTGACCGTCCCGTCCTTGCTGCTACAGGGTAACAAATGTCAAACATGTCCCATCAGTGCTAAGGACATTGGTGGAGGCATGTAACCGTCACCCAGTGGTGAGTGGCTCGTACTGAGATGGGCAGATACCCAGGTAAAAAGGGTTCACCAGACACAGCAGCTCAGCATTGCTAAGGCCTGTTTAGTAAGTGTGAGAGGAGAAAATAACATTTTATCTGTAAAGAAGAAGGCGACCAATCACAGAGTTAAAGGTGGGATTGTGTGCTTGAACACACAAATTGAAGGAAACAGGCAAAATTGCTCTGAGTAATGTGGGGACAATCAGTGTTTTATCTGAAAACGTTCATCCTCATCAGACGGGTCAGTGTACAGAGCCGCGGCAGTGGTTTCAGCAGAACTCGTAGTACCAGCGATGATTTATGTGGTGAAGAGACGAGCATCATTCACAGCTAAAGGAATAAGTGTTTCATGATCCTATTTCATGAGCTGCAAGTACCTCCTCCAGACCAGCAGTTTTGTTTTTTTAACGGCGGCACCAGCGCGGGTGGGGGTGGGGGGGGATTATGACATGTCTCACCTTTATGTTAATATTGTTTTATTTGATGCACTCCACTTTGAACTGCACCAATCCAGCAACTGCTGCATTTTAATAACTAGTATTAAAGGTGAATACACCAATATTTGCACAAGAATATTTTTTGTTTTAAACTCAGTGACTCACTCTGCAGGGGGGATTTGGCATTTAATTTTTCTTGGCGTCTGGAAAAACATCTCCTTCTGCCCCCTTTATTTGACTTTCTGCCCCCTGTATTTTGGTCCAACATCATTACTGGGCTGGCCCTGTTAAACTCGTTCTACACCCCTGCTTAGTAGACTTAATGAAGTATTTTAAGCCAGTATAAAAATGACTGAAACACAAATTTACATATTTGGCATTATTGACCAATATCTTTGATTTAATGTATTTGTTAAGAACATCAAGATGCATTACAGTGAACATTATAATACAGTAAATATTTCTAGTGCAGAGAGGAGACAACCCATAGAAGCACTGATTTGATCTCATTTCAGAGAAATTGAACAGATCAGATGCATCTAATAAATAAAATTACTAACATCAGCTCAGGAATCAGTTTCTTTGCTTCATTGTTCTGGTGCTGAAAATATCACTAATGTGGATCAAAGGACATACACAGGTGAATGCACCTCTTATTTATTATTTGGAAATTAGTGGGTGTGATGTACATCAATACATTATTTTAAATCAGAAATTTATATGGATTGATCAGAAGTGGCTATGTGTATTGTTTATTTGAAAACTATTTACAGAGCAGCCTCAGAATTGAGATTAAATATTTTTGATCACAATAGTAAAGGAACTATTACAGAACAAGTTTTTCAGTAAAATCAGAACATTAATATTTAAGTGCATGAATTAATACATCTGAACTCATGCAGTAGGAAATATGAAATACTAGAACCATTTTATTTTAATTTGATAAAACTGATTTTTTTTCCTAATGTTATTGGCATTTTTCCCACACACAGTTAAACAAAACAATGTTGATTGAGGTGTGTGTGTGTGTGTGTGTGAGTTAAAATAATAATAAAAAAAAAACGACCGGAGCGCAGGCAGTGACCGACGCATGCACGAGCCGTTTTCAGGTGTGTATTGTCAAATCCACCACATACGTTACGAAAGAAGTTACTTTGAATATCCAACTGAAAAAGAGGCGAGCTGAAGAAAACCTAGGGAGTACCGAAGAAACATGAGCAACAATGAAGAGAGTTCCGTTAGTGTGTGTGTGTGTGTGTGTGTGTGTGTGTGTGTGTGTGTGTGTGTGTGTGTGTGTGTGTGCGTGTGTGCGTGCGTGCGTGCGTGCGTGCGTGCGTGCGTGCGTGCGTGCGTGCGTGTGTGCGTGCGTGTGTGTGTGTGTGTGTGTGTGTGTGTGTGTGCGTGTGTGTGTGTGTGTGTGTGTGTGTGTGTGTGTGTAGTTACCCAATGAGGATTTTCCTTCAGCACGATTACAGATTTTTACGAGTTTTACTCGTTTCATGCTCGTATTCATCAAAAATGCTTTATCCGTACCGGATACTCGTCTAAAATGAGTATGTGGCTCATCCCTAGCTGTAACCACCCTGCCCTGCCTCCTCCTCCTTGCTGCCTGCCGGCTGTGATCACAAGCAACAACAGAGTAGTTCCCGTTGCTTCTTCGGGAAACGGCGCAACAAACAAAAAAAATCAATTAAACTTGGGATCTTGTAGGCGTGGAGCTGGGATTTCAGCCGTGGCGGCCCGCCACGGCTACGTCTGTGTAAGGGAAACACTGAATAAAATAACAAACTAAGTCAAACATTTCATTTGGTGTTATTTCTGACACCCTTGAACTGTGGCATGAATATTTGACTCTAAAGCTGCTCAGAGACAGTAAACTCTCATATACAGGGAGTATAGAATCATTAGGCAAATGAGTATTTTGTCCACATCATCCTCTTCATGCATGTTGTCTTACTCCAAGCTGTATAGGCTCGAAAGCCTACTACCAATTAAGCATATTAGGTGATGTGCATCTCTGTAATGAGAAGGGGTGTGGTCTAATGACATCAACACCCTATATCAGGTGTGCATAATTATTAGGCAACTTCCTTTCCTTTGGCAGAATGGGTCAAAAGAAGGACTTGACAGGCTCAGAAAAGTCAAAAATAGTGAGATATCTTGCAGAGGGATGCAGAAGTCTTAAAATTGCAAAGATTCTGAAGCGTGACCATCGAACAATCAAGCGTTTCATTCAAAATAGTCAACAGGGTCGCAAGAAGCGTGTGGACAAACCAAGGCGCAACATCACTGCCCATGAACTGAGAAAAGTCAAGCGTGCAGCTGCCAAGATGCCACTTGCCACCAGTTTGGCCGTATTTCAGAGCTGCAACATCACTGGAGTGCCCAAAAGCACAAGGTGTGCAATACTCAGAGACATGGCCAAGGTAAGAAAGGCTGAAAGACGACCACCACTGAACAAGACACACAAGCTGAAACGTCAAGCCTGGGCCAAGAAATATCTCAAGACTGATTTTTCTAAGGTTTTATGGACTGATGAAATGAGAGTGAGTCTTGATGGGCCAGATGGATGGGCCCGTGGCTGGATTGGTAAAGGGCAGAGAGCTCCAGTCCGACTCAGACGCCAGCAAGGTGGAGGTGGAGTACTGGTTTGGGCTGGTATCATCAAAGATGAGCTTGTGGGGCTTTTCGAGTCAAGCTCAACTCCCAGTCCTACTGCCAGTTTCTGGAAGACACCTTCTTCAAGCAGAGGTACAGGAAGAAGTCTGCATCCTTCAAGAAAAACATGATTTTCATGCAGGACAATGCTCCATCACACGCGTCCAAGTACTCCACAGCGTGGCTGGCAAGAAAGGGTATAAAAGAAGAAAAACTAATGACATGGCCTCCTTGTTCACCTGATCTGAACCCCATTGAGAACCTGTGGTCCATCATCAAATGTGAGATTTACAAGGAGGGAAAACAGTACACCTCTCTGAACAGTGTCTGGGAGGCTGTGGTTGCTGCTGCACACAATGTTGATGGTGAACAGATCAAAACACTGACAGAATACATGGATGGCAGGCTTTTGAGTGTCCTTGCAAAGAAAGGTGGCTATATTGGTCGCTGATTTGTTTTTGTATTGTTTTTGAATGTCAGAAATGTATATTTGGGAATGTGGAGATGTTATACTGGTTTCACTGGTAAAATAAATAATGGAAATGGGTATATATTTGTTTTTTGTTAAGTTGCCTAATAATTATGCACAGTAATAGTCACCTGCACACACAGATATCCCCCTAAAATAGCTAAAACTAAAAACAAACTAAAAACTACTTCCAAAAACATTCAGCTTTAATATTAATGAGTTGTTTGGGTTCATTGAGAACACGGTTGTTGTTCAATAATAAAATTATTCCTCAAAAATACAACTTGCCTAATAATTCTGCACTCCCTGTATGAACACATTATGTGTCCTGTAGGTTTTCAGTACTTTTTTAGATTTTGTGAGTTTTTGCAAAGCGTGTTTTTCTCAGCCTGAGGCGTGGTGTTGAACGTGGAAACAGTTTTACTTTGTTAGATCTTCTTAAATGTTTAAAATGTTTTGTCCTAACCTGTTGTGAATGGAGAGATTTTGAGGGATGGCAGGTTGTGTCGATTACGTGTTTGATAAAAAGTAAATAAATAAAAATAAAAAGCAATTATCTGACATCTTCTATTTATCGATGAAAACAAATCAATATGAAACAATCGTGATTTCTAATCGAATTGAACCACTGACCCAATAATCGTAATCGAATCGAGAGACAAGTGAAGATTCACACCTCTAAATTCCACCCAGTTACACAGCAAAGCTCCTACTCTACGTACTCTAGCTGTCTGCAAACTCCTTCCTCTGATGCAATGGTTCCAGCTTTAATCACCCACATGAGAATGCCCCGTAAAAGAGGCTGCTTACGTGGAGGTGATGGTGCGAAAACGCTCCTGCCCCGCTGTGTCCCAGATCTGTAGCTTCACCTTCTCCCCGTTGAGCTCCACTGTTCGGATCTTAAAGTCCACACCTATTGTGGTGATGTAGCTACCTGTGAGCAGCCATGCGAGCACAAAAAGACAGAAAACAACAAAGAAGAGGAATTTGAGAGCAGGAAGTAAAGAGTAGAAAAAATGGACGTCACACCACAGCAAAAGGTGGAACCACTCACCTGAAAATGTATTGTCTGCAAATCGCAGGAGGAGACTGCTCTTTCCCACTCCTGAGAATGAAACAAGCACAAGATTACAATAAAACAAGTTTCCAACGAAGACAAACAACATTTAAAAAAGTAGATGTGCTCAGTGGCACCCGCCTGGTCAACTCAAACAGAGCAGTAGGGGTCTCAGGAGCTCTGGGGAGATCTATGTCACTACTGTGAGTCAGATTTTGGTTTTACACTTTATATCTCAGCCACCATCAGATGACGACAACACACTTTAAGAGTCAACAGCTCTAATCTCTGCGTACTCAGACAGTTGGTTCTTCTACAAATATTAAGTTTTACACATTACAATGAGCTGGGAGGAGTTCAGGAGAGCTGGGCTCCAAAAACATCTTCATTTGGATCTTAGCAGAGCAAAGAGAGCTGATCAAAGGTTAACAAGAGAAAAAATCTCAAAAATAATAGTCAACAGGTAAAAGTGTGTTGTCTTCAGATAGCTTGACTTCTGGTGTTTGAGCTGTCAGACGGACTCATCTCATCTCCACACAGGTTTGTTCCAACAACAATAACCACATCAAATGTACCAACATGTCTCAAACACCGACCTGATCGAGAGTCACTTTCTGTCCAACAAATCAAAACACTGACAACATCCTGGACTCCACACACGACTTTCACGCTCAGTGTGCAGGGCCTTCTAATGCAATGCTGTAATACATAAATGATGTACTCAGGAGGCAAACGTGCAACAAGAACAACATCCCCAACCTATGATGGAGATCCAGGGCAGGGAAAATCGGAAGGTCTAGTCTTCTTCCTCCCAAGACGATCTCTGCAGAACTGATCTGCCACAATGTGACTGAGGACACTAAGGCTGTGTGTGGGATGTGATGAAGGGTGCGTAGTGCTGCCTTGTCACACAAAGTGAATAGCCAGCTGATGCGGCAGCAGTGCCAGGACTGAAGCCATCAATGGAAGCAAAGATCACTGTTGCATCAAAAGGCTTCCAGCTGGATGAGCCTTACATGACGCAGCAATGGCTCCATAATTACACCTGCGGTCTGGATCCACCTGTGGCTTTGGGAGTTTGTCTGATGTGAAAGGATTTCACGTTAAAGGAGCAGCACTCCAGCTTTTACACTTCAGCGGCCAGCTGCACCTGATTGGGTGACTGAAATTAACCAATTGTGAACAGCTAGCTTGCTAAGAAACAGTTTTGCAAATCAAACGGAGGAGCTTAGTTTCCTGCCTGCTAGCAAAACCACATCCCATGCAGCAGCTTCACCAAACCGTGCTGACTCTACAGACACAGACACAAAACTCTACTTCTTACCTAAACAACTTTAAAACACCAGAGTAAATGTTTATTTAAAGCAACCAGCCTGGAGCACTGATGTTAGCCTAGCTTCCTGCTAGCTAATATTACATCGCTAATGTGGGACACAAACAGAGAAAATTAGAGGAGCGGAAGAGCTCTAACGGAGGAAATTTAGTCAAATTGTTGGTTTTTATGGAGCTAAAACCAAGTCTTCGTCTACTGGAACAAACGTAGAGACCCTGGTGCGACAGAGCCGACGCTGTGGAGGCGCTATCCGGCCTGACATGCCCGGTCCGGTCACACAACCTCCGCCCTGTCACGGGCACTAAAACATGGCGGAGCTGTTCATTCCACTCATAGTTTTCAAGGATAAAATATGAAGCGAAGTGAGAGCCCACAGCCAGTAAACTACTCGGCCCTGCAACGCTGCTCTCCCTTACCTTGTAAGAAATAAGAAAAACACAACAAGGCCCACTTCCCGTCCCACATCCCCGGAATCGGCTTACCGCTGTCACCGATGATGAGCAGCTTGAACAGGTAATCGTAGTCCCTGGCCATGCCGGTAGCTGGTGGCTATCCCCCGCCTTTTGCTGCAGCTTCACTTAGCTTTCTGTTCCGACTCCCTTTAGACCGTAGACATTTACCAGCTCCCAGATTCCCCGGCACACGGAAAACGACTCGGTACCCGATGCTGGAGACGGTTAGACCCCGAGCCGGTGGCGTTTTTTTTCCTTCGGGGTTTCGCGGCGTCAGCAATCCACCCTCCGCTGCAAACAGCCGGAAACTCCGCTTCCTTCTCTGGCGGAGCTGCGCCCAAAGGAGCCGACGTCACTGCGCATGCTCCAGCCAGAGCGCGGCAGTCCCAGCAGACTGATCACGGACCAGTCGATTCACAACACCTACAGGTGTCAAAGCCCACGTTTACCGAGAATTGTACCCAGTCGAATCATGATCCAAACACACGTCCCCTCCGATGTCACAAACAACTCCTAAAACATTCAGAATAATAAAAACGCATCCAGCTGTTGTGACTGTGTGAGATTAGTGTTTCAGATAACCAGGTAACCTCACGGGTGTGTTGAATACATCCAGCATGACATGCAACTTCTTCACAGAGTAATCTGAGTTTGTAACTTCCTCCGAATGCAAGTTTTCTTTGATCGTGTCATGCTTTATGCATCATGTCTGCTGAACCTGTCCTGTGGTCTTCAAGTCTTTGTGATTCATCGTTTTGTTGTACCAGAATGATCACTGAAAGCATCTCAAACACATGAAATCTTTATTTTGTATTGTCTTTTTACAACAGTATCCAGGATAAGTACAGTTTGTCTTATAGAAAGTTGCTTTCCACAAACAAGTCACACACAATCAAGAGACAGGGCTGATGTTTCCCTAGAGGCATCTTTAATGCTTGAAATCATTTTGATAAAATAGTCAACTAAACATGATCATATCAAAACAAATTTGGCATTTTGTCTCCCAAATACTACAGTTTAGTGCAGGATTATAACCTGCACATCACAAGATAAAAAGGAGTAAGAAACGGGGCTTAAAGGCAACTAAAACAAAGACTGAAAGTTAGAGAAAACAAAAGATACATTTGTAGGGAAAGCCCTTGTGTGTCGAGTGTGTCTGGGGTTCTCCAACTCAGGATTTGTTTTCAGTGTCAGTCAAATTGTAATCAACCTCTGCAGATTTCAGTTTACTGTCAAGTCCTTTTCAATCATGTCAAAATGGTGTCATCGATCTCTTCATTGGAGTCTGGCAGGCTGGCGATCTTCTTCAGAGACCGGCGGTGACATTCTGACAGCAGTTCATTACTAGCAGAGTCCAGAATAGCAGTCATGCTCTGTCACGTAAAAAAGGTAAGAATGAATAATAACCACAGAAATGTTATTATTGATCATGTCTGAATACAATCCCAGAGAACAAAGGCTCACCTGCATGGTTTCCTCTCCTTGGCGGAGTTGTAGCAGGTTGACGATGGTGTGATCACTCTGAGCTCTGACGGTGGTGTTCTTGTCCTTGGTGTTGTCCAGCAGACTCTTCAACAGGGGCTTGATGAGGCTGGTATCCATGGGGGGCACTGACGGGTCTCTGAACACCCACCACAGCACTCGCTCTGACACCAGTCTGATGTCACTGGACTGGTTCTGAAGACACTGGGGTTGTCACACACACAACATGTCACATAAAAAACTAGTATTACTTATCTCAGAAGTTTTTTCTTCTGCAACAAGACGCCCCGCCCCTGGTTCAGTCCAAAATGTAAACCTAGTTTTCTAGTACTACATCCCACCAGTACTACATCCCACCAGTACTACATCCCACCAGTACTACATTCTACATGTACAACATCCCACCAGTACTACATCCCATCAGTACAACATCCTACCAGTACTACATTCTACATGTACAACATCCCACCAGTACTACATCCTACCAGTACTACATTCTACATGTACAACATCCCACCAGTACTACATCCTACCAGTACTACATTCTACATGTACAACATCCCACCAGTACTACATTCTACATGTACAACATCCCACCAGTACTACATCCCATCAGTACAACATCCTACCAGTACTACATTCTACATGTACAACATCCCACCAGTACTACATCCCACCAGTACTACATCCCACCAGTACTACATCCTACCAGTACTACATTCTACATGTACAACATCCCACCAGTACTACATTCTACATGTACAACATCCCACCAGTACTACATTCTACATGTACAACATCCCACCAGTACTACATCCCATCAGTACAACATCCTACCAGTACTACATTCTACATGTACAACATCCCACCAGTACTACATCCCACCAGTACTACATCCCACCAGTACTACATCCTACCAGTACTACATTCTACATGTACAACATCCCACCAGTACTACATTCTACATGTACAACATCCCACCAGTACTACATTCTACATGTACAACATCCCACCAGTACTACATCCCATCAGTACAACATCCTACCAGTACTACATTCTACATGTACAACATCCCACCAGTACTACATCCCACCAGTACTACATCCCACCAGTACTACATCCTACCAGTACTACATTCTACATGTACAACATCCCACCAGTACTACATTCTACATGTACAACATCCCACCAGTACTACATTCTACATGTACAACATCCCACCAGTACTACATCCCATCAGTACAACATCCTACCAGTACTACATTCTACATGTACAACATCCCACCAGTACTACATCCCACCAGTACTACATCCCACCAGTACTACATCCTACCAGTACTACATTCTACATGTACAACATCCCACCAGTACTACATTCTACATGTACAACATCCCACCAGTACTACATTCTACATGTACAACATCCCAGCAGTACTACATTCTACATGTAAAACATCCCACCAGTACAACATGCCAGCAGTACTACATCCTACCAGTACCACATCCTACCAGTACTACATCCCACCAGTACTACATTCTACATGTACAACATCTAACCAGTTCAACATCCCACCAGTACTACATCCTACCAGTACTACATCCCACCAGTACTACATCCTACAATTTGACGATTGTTACTCAAAATAGGTGATCAGTACACAGTGTAAGTTTGCCTGTATGCTCCACAGAAACACAACTCAGCACAAAATAGTGATCAGTTTTATGGCTTTTTGTCAGACTCTGAACCAGGAGATGG
Organism: Nothobranchius kuhntae; assembly: GCA_006942095.1. Taxonomy (NCBI): domain Eukaryota; kingdom Metazoa; phylum Chordata; class Actinopteri; order Cyprinodontiformes; family Nothobranchiidae; genus Nothobranchius; species Nothobranchius kuhntae. The sequence goes on along the minus strand of SSNQ01000272.1, from coordinate 630,556 downwards.
CTGCAGGCAGTGAAGCAGAAGGCAGAAAACTCGGGAGCACCCAAGGGGTCATTATGGTCTACATTTTTTGAAGCCAAGGAGTAGCTAAAATTGCAGTTCAACTCTCATCCACTAGGGGCTGGCAGCAGAAGAGAGCAAATCCTCATCGACTCCTATGTTAAAAATCCCATTTTCACAGCAGAAATAAACACGTTTACAGCCAGGTTCAAAAACCCATTTTAGGTTTAATAGATCTAGTTTACAGTCATGACAACTCAGAAGAGGGTGGATGTTTTTGTAACTCTTCTGTTTAAGTGTAATTTAATGCTTAAAATTCTGAATAATTATTGAGCATCAGAAGGGCCTCACAGGAGGGCCTCCAGCCTCCAGCAGGGGAAAGGCCTCGGCCTCACGTTAATAGATGTTCGGTCACTTCGACTCTCTGAACTTTAGTTTTGTCTGTGTGTTCCTGTTTGGATGTTAATCATGGAATCATTTGGACAAAGAGGGCAAGCTTTGGTTAATGACTGCACTAACAGATCATCCAAACAGTTTCTGCTTCTTTTTATCAGTAAGTAAAATTATATTTCTGTACTTTATTTTGCTGGTTGACTGGGGAAAATGCGGTGTCATTTAACTGCTTGGTCAGACATGTTAGTAGGGCTGCTGGCTGGATAAGCGATGCCCGTCTTCCGTTTCCTGCCCGAGACGAGTAGCAAGAGCAGGCGACTGGCTGTTCCCGTTTCCGGGGCAGCCGACATGCGAACCGGCTCTGATGCCTGGTTGTAGTCATGCTGGTCACTTGTGGATTTCTGAGGTAAACCACAAAAACACCGCAGCTTCTTATGTTGATGCTGCTTTACTTTTGAGTCGCTCAACTGCATTTTTTTTCTTACTAATAGATTGCTAGTTTACCATAACACTGTTTGGTCTAAGATGGGTCGAAATCGGTTGAAATATAGCGTGTTGGTGTGGCTGCTGGGTATCTGACCGAGGATCGGGCATTGCTGCTCCACCGCAGTAAAAGATCTGCGAGTCAGCCGTTTTTGTCTTCGGTCGGGAGCGCAACACGATAACATGAGCTGAGTCCCAGAGCTGTGTGCGTCGACACTGGCAGACTTATGGCTTTTTGACCATGGTGCACCAGCGAAGCACGATATCCTTGGTCAGCTTACCTAGTTATAATTTCGTTACTAAGCAGGCCGGAGTTGTCTTCATGTTGAGGTCGTTCTAACGCATTTTTCTTGCTAAAAATGCCCGAAAAAAACTCTGTTAGCTTCAGGTTAGCATGTAGCTAATGTCCCGCTTATTTCTGACAGTGGACAATGAGCTGATCTGAAAAGCCAGGGATCCTGGTCACAGCGGTCTGGCTCTGATTGTAATTTAACAGTCCCAGTCCATATTAGATCTCCACAGGCGACCAGCATGACTACAGCCTCGAACTGAAGCCGGTCGGCTGTGCGAATGGGCTACCCCGCGGTCCCCGGTGCAATTCTTGGCTTCTTGGGTTAGCTAAGTTAGTTTGTAGCTAGAATGGTTTAATTTGTTCCAACCAAGCCCCGACGATGCGGGTGGAAAATTGATGCAAACGCGGAAATGAAATAAATTGCAGTTCCACTCTCATCCACTAGGGGCTGGTGTCAGAAGCGAGCAAATCCTCATTGACTCCCATGTTAAAAATACCAATTTCACAGCAGAAATAAACATGTTTACAGCCTGGTACCAAAACACGTTTTTGGTTTAAATGATCTAGTTTACACTCATGACAACTCTGAGGGGGGTGACGTTTTTTCTCACTCTTCTGTTTAAGTGTATTAAAAGCCTAAAATTCTGTATAATTAATGAGCATCAGACCCACGTGACCGCAGAGCTAGCTCCGTGGAAAGGCCTCAGTAGAGCCTCGGTCTGGCCTGGAAACTGTTCGGTCATTTTCAGTCTCTCAACTTAGACCATTAGTTGTAGCGTTTGTGTATTCTTTTTTGGATATTTTTGTGCAATTGTTGGACAAAATGACTAGCTGTGGCATTAATTGCACTCATAGAGCATCCAGGGAGTCTCCACTTCATTTTTTTCTTTAAGTAAAATTATATTTATGTATTTTAGGTCACTGCCGAGCTGAGAATAGATTTTAACATGTACTGTTTAACCATGAAATTTAAATGTAATAGGGTAAAACCCAGTGCATTTAACATAATGCTGCACTTTAGAAAATGGGTTGAAATATGACATGTTGGTGGAGCTGGGTTCCCACTATCGGCTTGTGGAGCTCTCGGGAGACCAATGTTTTCCACCCGGTTCTCCCCTCCCCGCAGCTCAGTGCATCTCTGTCTGATCGCGGCTTCTGTCTGCTGCGCGGGCAGCCAGCTTGTGGAGCTCTGGGATGGAAACCTTTCCACCCGGTTCTCCCCAGCGGCAGCTTGGCGCATCTCAGATCGCAGCGGCGCTTGTCTGCTGTGCGGCTGCTGGCTTGTGGAGGTCTCGGAGACCTCTGTGTTCCACCTGGTTTTACCCAGCGGTCAGCCCGGCGTATCTGACTCAGAAGCTCTGGTGTTGTGCACAGTTAACTCCGGTTGTAGCTAGGTTGCTACCTCCGTTAGCTTAGCTCCCACCTCTGCGTTAGCTTTGGGTTAGCTTCAGGCTAGCTAGTAGCTAGTTCGACGGGTGTCGTCAGTTGATCCCAGCCTTACAGCCCCACCTCTCTTCCGTTTTGTGAAATTGTCTGGGCTTGATGGAACCTGTGACACGATCAAAATGGCGGTGGTGGCCCCCTCCCATTTTTCTTCAAAAACGTGTTATTGGAGTCTATGGAAACCCATTGTCCAATATTTATATGTCGATCGTTCCAACCCTGTTCCAAACGTGACAGCCCCACCTCTTTTCCCCTTTTTGTATTGTTTGGGTATGACATGGTAAAAAAAAAAAAAATCAGTGTGGGGAACCTCCCATGTTTAGCTTAAACTTGACGCCCGGCGGAGCAATGGGCGCGCACGCTATGTCCATATATTTATATGTCGATGAGAGCAACCAGTGACTCCGCCCCCTAGCCAATCAGCAGCCAGTCACGATGCCACCACAACTCAGCCTTGCCATGTACTTCAACAGAGCAGGGACTAAAAATAGGGGAGAAAGTAGAGGGAAAGTACCGAACCGTGCCCGTGGAAACTGGTCGGGCCGAGCTGCACCGCTCCGAGTTACCCCGAGTTGTGCTCCTGGAAAACTAAGGTGTCACAATCTGATCAGCTAATGAATCCAGAACACCTGCAAAGGTTCCTGAGCCTTTAGATCAGGGGTGCCCAATCCTGGGCCCTCATTTATCAACCATACTTACGAACAGATCTGTGCATAAATCGTGCATGGGAACTAATTTAGGCCTTGTGTGGTATTCATTTATTTTGTACCTGTGCGTGGAAATGTTCCTAAATATAAGAAAACTTCAGACCATGCGTAGGAGCAGCATCTAGTGGTAGAACAAGGGAACCGCAACACCGAAGGTCTCAGTCATTCACACATGTTCCTCATCCACAAATTTTTTTACCCAATAAATAAATATTTCAGTGGAAAAACAGCTGGGTCACATAAGTGGTGCTAAAACACCAGACGGGAATCTGACATTATAGAATGGTTGTCATGTTTTTTGTAATCGCAACGTTTTCTCTTCCCATTTTTATGATGTTTTTTATCTTTTTAATTAATTAATATTATTTTGAATTTTATTATATTTTTGTCCTTGTGGAACGCCTCATGATTTTGCTCGAGATGCGCTAGTTAAAAGAAGGTTTCTGTATTATTATTAAGGATCTGTCAGAGCTCATCTCTGGAGTAAATGTGTTTCTGTGAGCGCACTGACAGGAGATCCTTCTAGAGCTGTGCTGTGATTTGGGAACCTCAGTGGAGCGATAAACAAACTGCACAAATCTGATTCCAATTCATATTTTATTTTACAACTACGAGAACCTCCTCTGCTCCCGATCACACATGTGTTGTCAAGGTAACCAGACTGAATGACAACTATGAGGCTGTACTCAGACATTTCCAAATAAAATGAACACCACCCAGAATGACTCCTTAAACGTAAAATGTAATTGACAACCGGTTACGCTACGATTTATCAGATTAAAGGTTTTTATTAGTCCTAACTGAGACGTCTCCGTCCTGACCGCATTTATAGGGAGACTGAAGGGTTCCCGGAAGAACAAAAAAATGAAAGCAAGTCAACAGGGCTAAAAACGTTATTTTCTAATCCACTTTGCCTTACGTCCTGGATCGCATACGCTGTTCTGCAATTTAAATGAAAAGTAATGATGGGTGTTTCGACCACTCCAGTCACGTACTTTGAGATTTATTAGCTTGTAAAAGTTTGTAATTAGCATAACTACAAACTAGAAATCGGCACGTCGCATATGTGACGTCACCACAGTATCTCCTCTCCCCTAGCGTAGCTGCTACTTACCAAATGACCACATTTATGGTGGTTCTTTTCTCCTGTGTGAAGTTCGCTGAACTTACAGCCCTTTTCCCTCAGTTTTCTCCATGTCTGGTTTGATGATGTCACTTTCGTGAAGCGCATTTTTAGTTCTGGACTTATTTTCCACACAAAACCTAAAATAGTGTTTCCCCCGTTTGAAAAATAAGCGCGTTCTTGGTATCAAAATGTGTCTTTAAAATTCACGGACATAATACATAAAATCCATGGCACATAACAAGCAGAACTGAAAAACAGCATTTTTAGCCCTGTTGACGGCATTTATTTTTTCATTCTTCCGGGGACCCATGATGCAGAAGTGACTTAGGCTCCCTATAACCTCTGCAACTTATTTGGTTATTTTGCACTTTGGCAGCTGTAGGGATGTGTATTGGTGAAATTCTGGCGATACGATACGCATCACGATATATTGCGATACATTCAGTCAGACGTTATTACAGACACGAAACTTTAAAAAATGACCGATACAGATATTGAAACCAATATATTGTCCATCCCTAATATCAATATTTGACACAGCTTTTGAATATCAATATAATATCGCTAGAAAAAATATCACGATATATTGCCATATCGATATTTTCTTACATCCCTAGCAGCCAGTGTCTCGACCTCGCAAGTTCTTTTTTCCACGTAGAAAGCAGGGATTCCCCGCATGTGCTGAGGACGTAGCGTGACCAATTATGGTTAATTGAGGGCGTTCCTGTATGTAAATGACTGAGAACGAACACGAGCAACTAGTTACGCACAGGTGGAATTTATCATCAGACGAGTGCAGAGGAACATGCATACGAGAGGCCACGCATGTTTCATAAATCGGGATTTTGACCGTTCGTACGAACATTCTAAATTTAGTTCATAGGAATGACTTTAGGAATATTTCTATGACATTTGATGAATGAAGACCCAGGTCCTGGGGGGCTGGTATCCAGCACATTTTAGTTTTAACCCTGCTTCAACACACCTGATTTCAATCAGCAGGTGATTAACAGGCTTCTGCAGAGCCTGATGAGCTACTGCACAGGTGATTACATCACTGAATCAGGACCAGGATTGGGCACTCCTGCTTTAGGTGGTCTCTCAGTCTAAGCTGAAACACTTACATGAATGGAAATTTGCCTCAGATTCTAGTTTTTCCAGTTTCACAATCTGAAGTGTGCTACTGTGTAAATGATAGAAATTAGAATCTTCCTCATTGCAGATGGCTTCCTGAGTGACTTCTGCAGCCAGATACATTACTGACATACAGCTTGTGTCTGCAGACACCATACTGATATGTTAGACATATTACACTATAATACACCTTTCCAAGAATATGCAGAGAAACAAAGGAACACACATGTTCATATAGCTCAAAAAGACTTGCATACAGGTCCTTCTAAAAAAAATTTGCATATTGTGATAAAGTTCATTATTTTCTCTAATGTGCTGATAAACATTAGACTTTCATTTATATTAGATTCATTACACACAAGAGAAGTAGTTCAAGCCTTTTATTATTTCTAATATTGATGGTTTTGGCATACAGCTCATGAAAACCCAAAATTCCTATCTAAAAAAATTAGCATATCATCAAAGGGTTCTCTAAACGAGCTATTAACCTAATCATCTAAATCAACTAATTAACTATAAACACCTGCAAAAGATTCCTGAGGCTTTTAAAAACTCCCAGCCTGGCTCATTACTCAAAACCACAATCATGGGTAAGACTGCCGACCTGACTGCTGTCCAGAAGGCCATCATTGACACCCTCAAGCAAGAGGGTAAGACACAGAAAGAAATTTCTGAACGAATAGGCTGTTCCCAAAGTGCTGTATCAAGGCACCTCAGTGGGAAGTCTGTGGGAAGGAAAAAGTGTGGCAGAAAACGCTGCACAGCGAGAAGAGGTGACCGGACCCTGAGGAAGATGGTGGAGAAGGACCGATTCCAGACGTTGGGGGACCTGCGGAAGCAGTGGACTGAGTCTGGAGTAGAAACATCCAGAGCCACTGTGTACAGGCGTGTGCAGGAAATGGGCTACAGGTGCCGCATTCCCCAGGTCAAGCCACTTTTAAACCAGAAACAGCGGCAGTAGCGCCTGACCTGGGCTACAGAGAAGCAGCACTGGACTGTTGCTCAGTGGTCCAAAGTACTTTTTTCGGATGAAAGCAAATTTTGCATGTCATTCGGAAATCAAGGTGCCAGAGTCTGGAG
>SSNQ01000272.1:613194-623758 GCA_006942095.1 Nothobranchius kuhntae | reverse complement strand
GGGGGGGGTCGCACACGTTCCGCTGCTGTTTCTCACCAGTATCAGCTGATGGAGGGCTCTAATTTCGTTGTGCCATTTGTATCAGCGGACATGGTAGGGTCAGGGAGGGGGCAGGGCATGACGCTTAGCCTGGCGGGTGGGCAAGCAAAGCCTGGCGGCCGGCCAGGCTTATAAGGCGCTGGGGGATTCAAACCAACCGTGATGCATACATTTTCAAGCGCATCCCAGAATAAGATAGGGTTCTATTTTTGTCGCTTCTGGGACACGTCAATTTCAGCAGTTAGCATAGAGCTAGACAGGAAATCACACACAGTTTCAGTGTAAAGCCATCTTAATTTTCTAAATAAAAGTCTATTGCAGCGATGCAAATTCATATCTATGTAGAGACGTCAATACGGCTTATTTACTACCAGCATCGTCCAAAAGTGCAGCAGTGTGTTTTCGTGGCTTTAATCCTGGAACAACTACAAACAACGGTATCAAACATGATTTCCTTCTTTTTGGTTTAATGCCGGATGGCAGAAACAAACCGTAACCTTTGAGGTCTCGAGGGATTTTGTAATCTTGCAAGTCCAGCGAGGATCACAGCTGAGGAGGCGCTCTGCAGCTGAGATTCTCCCAGTGTGTACTGGCGCGCAGCGGAGCTCGCAATTAAACCATTCTGCAGGGTAGGGGTTGGTAAAGCTGATTTAAAGTCAGGCACATCCCCGGGCAGCCTGGAGGTGCTGCAGAGTTTAAACTTTCCTGAATAGTATGTGCATAATAAATGCTCAAAAAATTATTTTCAACAAAAAAGTATTTTCATATACCATTTTGAATAATTAACACTTGACTTGTTCGATTACCTTTAGTTGAATGTCTGATTGTAGCATTGAGCACAAAGTTGGAAGAGTTGGTTAAAAAGCAGATTCAGCTTCAGACGTGTGAATGAACGGATGTTATCAGTGACGTTTAGCATGTAAATGAGGTGGAAAACGTCTGGATATCTGCCGTCAGCGTACCATAACTTCTACATATCAGCAGCAGAAAAAACAATACCAGTAGAGTTCCGGTTCTGACTGTAATTCTCTGTAATAATGTGTAAATGTATTTTTTTCCATAACACACAGGGGTATTGGCAAAATCTAGTGGTTATGTCAGCTTTCACTATTGCAATTCCCTGAAGAGCTGCTGTAAAAGTCAACAGAGTGTATAAGCCACTTCGTAGGAACTTCTCCCTTTTCCACACCTGTCTAAATAAAGAAAGAGGAAGTGAATGTGATGCAAAGGTTTTACATCTCACCTTAACAAGCTGTGTGACAATGCGCTGTAAAACACCACTGCCCCCTTCTGCTTTGAGATGATGCCTCATTAGGAATCCCATGGCTCTGATCCCACTCGTGGCAATGGGAATCTAGGATAGAAAATGGGAATAGTAGAGGAAATGGAACAAGAGATGTATCCTCATCTGTTGAATCTTGAATAATCTTAAATTGGTCTGCTAGTTCCTCTGATGTTGGCCCAGCTGGTGTTTAGTGGACTTGTGGTCTGACACTGGGTCACACCGTTTCCTAACAAGGAGAACCGACCGCCCGGATGGTTGTTGTGACTAATCAGTTATCATGTAAACAGCTGAACTCCAGAAAGTCAACTCATAAACCTTTCTGTAAAACCACGGCTCGGTTCCCAAAATGCAGAGCTCACCACACAGAGTTGTTTAAAAGAGTTCATTTTTCTTCTTCTGGCTCTTGGAGAGTACAGACGCTTTATTTTTCTCCTCTACCTCCCTCCTTATCCCAAGGCTCTTTGGCTTTGAGGTATTTTGTTGCATAGCAAAGCTTCCCTCTCTGGTAAAGCCTGGTTCATGCTTCTCCGTCAGCTCCGCAAGGGACAGACACGCTCGGATTGATGGAAGCGTTTTGCTTTCATACTTCTCCGTCTCCTGGAGAGTGTTGTAAAGCAATTGCCCGGCAGGACAACAGAGGGCGTAGCGCTGTTCTGTGGTATCCTGTCATGTATCGGTCCAAGATCGTGTGTTTATATCGTGTTTTTTGTATATAAGAGACTTTTTAACACGGACATATTTGTCTCTCATTCTCTTCCACCTCTTCATGCGCTCCCCACCTCTAAACCCACGTTTCCTGTCATTTCCGTCCACAAATAAAACGCTTGCTGCGCATCTTTTCACTCCTCCAGTCACGGGGAATTAAACGTTCATATTTTAGAGTTTTTTCGCGAGGTATTCTTCAAGCTGCTCCGTGTCTGCCTCTAGTTATCCTCGGCTCTCTTTATGTTTTTGAGGGCGCAATGGCGGAGCTGTAAACAGCGGCGTCCTGACCAATCACAAGCTTGCGTAATCCGTCTCGTTCGACGGATGTTTAAAAAAAGAGAGCTCGACTCCGTACGTACTTGCGTGCCTGCCGGAGCCCTACGCAAGAACGTTGCGTGTCTCCGCACTGACGCAGACGGAGAAGCATAAATCAGGCTTAAGGGTAACTCTGAAGTGCCTTTTTTCCCTCCCCCCGACTCTATCCTCATATAAACCCTCTTGATCTATTACTGTAGCGCGACTCGGGTTGCGAATGATCACAGTCACCAATTCTTGTCACAGGTGTGTGTATGTCTGATCTCAGAATTGTGTGTAACGGAACTCTAATTTCCCTCTGGGATTAATAAAGTATTATTGAATTGAACTGAGTTGAATTACCACTGGAGCTCACCCTGTCAGCAGTAGCATTGGCCAAAATAGTCTCCGTCACCGTGTCACAGTAATCCTTTCCACACAGCTTCTCAGGAGCAGACTTGACAGCTATCGCCACGGCTAAGCTACGACCATGACGCACCATCCAGTCCACGCCAGACACGTCAGCTGTGAGGAGGCAGGAAGATGTTAGCTCAGGCTGATGCACACACCAGACCTCCCAACATCACAGAGATCAAGAGAAGAGTCTGTATCATTTGTTGTACATGAGAAACTCTGTTTGTGCTCAAACTCAGAACAATACATCTGTTCTTAAGAAGAGTTATGTTTGGATGACTTAGAGAACAAATACAAACCCAAGACATGTTGATGTAGCACATTCTTCAGCTCCTCGTCTGACAGGAAGGCACACAGCTCCCCAATACAACCTGCTGAGGCCATACGGGTTGCATCCTGTATGCACGCACGCACACACACACACACATGCGTGCACACAAACGCACACACACACACGTTCTGTGACTTTATCTCAGTGCCATGAAGACTCTAAACCACACTGAGAAACCACATCCTGTCTGACTTCTGTTTCTCTGCTGAGATCAGCCACCTCTCAGTTTGCAACGGGCTTCAACACGTACTCTTTAGTTGACAATCCATTACCGTCGTCATTAGCTGCATCATCAGGGACAAAGCTGTGTTTGTGCTGTCATTAACTTGATCTTTTCAGCTCTGCTTGATGCTGTAAGGTAGCTGCTTCTGTAATCATACCTCGTCGTGTCCCAGCATGCCCAGTAACGTGGTGGTTATGTTCTTGCGAATGGCTGGGTCCACTTTTGATCCAGCTCCCTGGATGACAAACCTCAGAGCTTGAAGCATGGTCTCCCTGTGAGAAGAAAACAGGAATGATCTCACTTTCCGAGTTATGAAATGATCCATTGATACTCATCACTGAGAAAATAACAGCTGTGTCATCAGTGCCCTCTGGTGGACAGATGAAGTATTTCAGTGCTATCCTCTGTTCGTCATGCATACAGTAATTTATGTCCTCCAGGACTCCTGAACCAACACAGCTTGGTTAAATCATTTGGTGATTCTGGAGAACCTGCTGATGAGCTGATTCACTCATCGGGTGTGTTGGAACAGGGAAACGGCTAAAACACACAGGACAGCAGCCCTCCAGCACTGACTAGCCCTGCTCCAGACAGAGTCAGACATTCTGAGACATGCTTCGCTGCACACCTGACTCCAGAGTCCTCTGCGTTCCGAATAGCAGCGAGCTGCTCTGTGAAGAGCGGGTCAACTTTAGAGTGGATGGAGACCAGCTGTCCCAGAGCCTCCGCAGCCCTCAGCCTCACCGCACGGCTGGAGTCCTGCAGGGCCTTCAGGAAGGTGGTCTGCAGCTGAGGCAGGAAAGGCTTCAAGGCAATGCCCACCTGAAATGAAACACAGCCCAGGGGTTAGGTGTCTGGTATGTGGTTTGATCCACAGCCATGCAGGTAAGGACCTTTGCCAGCAGCAGGGTCAGAGTCTCCAGCAGAGCAGTCTTCACTGTCCAGGCAAAACGATCTCCAAGAATACGAATCAGAGGCCCAGTGATGTTGATGACCGAAGGCCGCAGAGCCTCGGATGACGTCAGTCTGATGACCCCTCCCAACGCTTTAGCTGCCTCCTCCTTCTGCTCCGGGCTGCCGGTGAGGACACCTTCTCTCAGAACTGACAGGATGCACGTGACACCCTGAGCAAACAGAGATGAAGGCAACCTCCTCTTATAGTCTTATAACACATCATAAAATAAGGTCCTTGGGAGGTATTATTTACACCTTTAATGAAACAGGAGGTTTCACCGACATCAGAAATCTTTGTTTAATGAGGAGACTCCAACAAGAGTAAACAACAAGCACATCCCTGCTGCTTTGTTTATCACACTCTTGGATCGTTTTCTAGGAACACGATCATGGCAGAAGAAAGCCAACATCTGGAGAACACTCAGGGGGAACCACAGATGGGGTTCACCACTGAGGCAGACACGATTGTGTCATCTGCATATAAATATTATTTAATAGCATATAATGGGCGCTAAAGGTGAAACACTCACTCTTACTTTTTTGAACATTCAGATCTGTCAAGCACGTTTTCTTGTTCCTGAAGAATCTCAGGAGAACCGACACTAAAGGATTTTGGAGGTCCGAATGACCCAACAGGAAGGTGAGAGGGTCTCTCGCCTGGTGAAATTTACAATTATAAAGATTTAATCAACTGTTCTTGTTACATCTGTGCAGGTCAAAGGTCGTAGAGCTGCCACGTCTCTGAACCAGAACGGTTTTGAATGTGATAAGTTAACATCACTCAGTGGAGAAGCTGGAAGGATCTGATGTAAGACGTTCTAATGAAGCTGCAGTGTGCTCCTCTCTTACCTTCTTGGGCAGACAGAAACCAGGCAGGTGCTGACCCTTCACATCTGCAGCCACTGACCTGATGTCCCTATGCAGGTCATCAATCAGGGCCAGCTGGCTGCTAGCATCCAGTTTCTACAGAAGACAGAGAAAGCCCTGCGGTGAATTCACCTTCCCCTCTGGATCAGAACGCTTTATCTGCAGCATTAACCCGTAGACTGGCTGATCTGGACCTTGGTGATGGAGTTGATGGTGTCCCAGCTCTGTGACAGAACCTCGGGGTTGGAGTCGTTCAGAAGGCGGATGAGACCTGACAAAAGGGTGCGAGTGTGAGCGCTGTAATCCAGGCGAGTGCGAGCAAAGTACGCGTTGAGGATGGTGATGGCTGCCTGTCTGAGGCCTGGGTCAGCTCCTCGAGTGGCCTCCAGCAGGTCTTCTATGATGATCCTCTGGCCTACTTCATCCTCTACCGAGAGGATCACTGTCTGACAGCTGCACAGCTCCTGAACCAAACCCAGACAGGTCGGACACAAACAAAGGTACAGCGGCATTCCTCAGAATAATCTGAATCATTAATCCACGTGAAACTGTTCCAGCACGGCAGAAAGAGACTCCAGATGGTGAGTGATGGGTCTACCTGTGCTGCTTCTTCTGTCCCCAGCTTTCCTTTAAGAGAGGACAGCAGAGCGGGCAGGATGACCCCGAGGTGGCGGGTCAGAGCGTCTCCAGCTACAGCGGAGAGGAAGGCCAACACCCGGGTGTTCACAGGTGGAGCCGTCAGCTGGAAGCACCAAAGATAATCCACTTTAATCACACAGCAGGACAGAACCGAGACGTAAACCTGGCCCGGGTTTTACCTTGGGAACCAAATACGGCAGAACAGAGCGACTCTTCACAGCCATGACTTGCCTCATACCATCCAAAGCAAACTCTGCTGTTTCCTCATCGTCCTAAAAAAACGCGTTCACCATGACAGAAATGTTATAATTCATCACGCAGGCAGGTGTGTGTGTGTGTTCCTGTGAGGAAGTCTAGTTGTTCATAGCGTCTGGTGCTGGTGTGCTCTCTCTCTCTCACCAGCTGTTTGAGTAGGGTAGGGAGGATGTCGTCCAGCGCCTGGTGGCCGATGGTTGCATGGAGCTGCTCGAAGGTTTTGGCTGCAGCCTCTCTGACCTCCTCCAGAGGGTCACACAGAGCCTTCCTCACCGTTGGGACCAGTGACTCGGAGAAGACGAGCACCTGCAGACCAAAATACAAACGCCATCAGGTTACCATCGTTGTAACTTCAACACAACCAAGGATATCCAGTCTGATTTATTGTGTCTCTCCTGTTGGGATGTAACCCAGCCATAAGCTGCCATGTCCTATTGCATCTGTGTGGCTCACCGCGTCTTTGCTGGTAGACTTCATGATCTCACTGAGACCGATGCAGACGCCCTGCCTCTCATCACTCTTGTCAGAGCGCAGCCCCTCCTCCAGGATGGGAATAATCTCAGGGAGAATCTTCTCTCCCAGCTTCCTCACAAGATCTCCCAGCGTCCGAGCAGCTATCTGTAACCACAAACCCAACCCTAGCCCTCACTCACCAACACACACGGACTCTCAACAGGAAGGAATCATGAAAACGGAGAGCAATGAGAAATGGACTGGTACCGTTCTCTTGTCAGGACAGGTAGAAGCCAAAAAGCCCAGCAAGAGGGAGAAGAGGGTGGGGAGGATCTCTCTGAGAGTTCTGGGAGTGTTGGACACGACGATCTTCCACACATGAAGGGAAGCCTGCCGCACCACCAGCTGGGTGTCGGAGCGGCCCATGTAGAGACCCGAGAGCACACGGTTACGGCGCTCAGCCCCCAGAGCGCCGATGATAGCCTGGGAAAGAGCAAGACCAAACACTTGTGGGGTGAAAATGTTTCAATCAGACAACTCGAAGCTGATTTAGCTTCAGAAACACCTTCATACTTTGTTGGATGCAGCCGTGCCAAAGTTGTCATCCTCCGAGGCCGTCTCTGTGGTCATCTTTCCAGTTACCCCAGAGATGTGGAAGAGCAGGTCTCCGAGCAGCTGGACAGAGCTGAACCTGTGAACCACATCTGCCGTCAGCTTCCAGAACAGGGAGGCTTGTGTCACCACTAACAGCTCAGACCATCTCAACCTGACCTGATTCTCCACAGATCATCAAACAGGCCTTGCTCCAGCTCCGGAAGCAGCAGTGCGATGGCGGTCTCAGCATACATGCTGATGATCCTCTGGCCAGCTCGCAGCGCCGTGTCCCTCACGTATTCGTTCTCGTCAGCTAGAGCCTGGAGCAACAGAGAAAGGTGACTGACCTGCGGCAGTGCAGGACCTCCACACCGATGGCTGTGGCCTGGCTCAGAGGTTTACTATAACCTATCAGCGTGGCGAGACTAGAAGTGATGACTCGGCTCTAAGTCAGAGCAGTCCACACCTTGAGAATGCAGGGAATGATGGGCCCAACGTAGGGCGTGAATTTATCTCCAAAGGTGAGAGGCAGGTAGATGAACATCATGATGTAGCCGTCTCTGACGTGAGAAGCGATGTCCACCTTGCTGGCGGTCTGGACGACGTCTGGCATCAGCTTGTCCAGCTTTTCCACGCCCAGTCCAGCCATCACCTCGGCCAGACCTGAGGGGACCAATCACACGCCAGCTCAGCTGCCAAACACAACACATGTAAAGAGTGGCGTGAGTGAGAACAGACCTTGTGCAGCTCCAGAGCGGTCCACAGAGCTCTGCTCGGATGCCAACGTCTCCATGAGCCACGGCAGCAGGTCGTCAAAGCAGGACTCGCCCATCCCTTTCACCATGGCGCCCAGAGCTTTGGCTGAGACGGTACGCACCTGGACAGGTGGAAAAGGTGTACGGTGAAGCTTTGCACCCAACACGAGAATCTAAACCAGCCGCTGTCCATCTTCAATAAACACCTCAGGCACTGGATCCAGCAGGGAGGCCTTTAGTCCAGGAATGACACTCGGCAGGTACGGAGACAAATCCTGGAAGCCATTCAACAAAAACACGTCACTCATTGTTAGAAAACAAATATTCAGAATTGAAGACCTGACTAAAACGGCGTACCTTCTGGTCGGTGAGGGAGTACATGTTGCCAATGATCTGTGCAGCCATCTTACGAGTGTCAGTGGAGCGATCCTGGAAGGCTCTCTGGACGATGGGCATGATGAGAGCCAGGGAGGGCGCATCGATGAAGTGCACAAACTTCGTGTCCAGCAAAGTCTGCAGACACGTCTGGGTCCTTCTGGATGGATCCGTCAGGGCGTCCAGCAGGATGGGGGTGATGGCTGGACAAGAGGAAAACCAAACAAGAAGCAGAGGTTGTTTTTCCACACTCATCCAGTATTATCGGTACCGGGCATCTGCATGACCATCTCAGCTGAACTACGGTTTCTTCGGTCTGATGTCAGAGTGAATATCCACAGCAGAACATCACAAAGACATTTTGTGTAAAACTAGAGCACACCCATACTCAACTTCTTGCTGTACATAAAATAAACGTGGGCGAGTATTTCACCGCCTACAGGACACGGTTTCATCAGTGGCAGCTCCGCCTCAAACACACCAGTCGCTTACCCAAGATTTCAGGATTACGGATGACGGAGCCAATCTGTCGCAGGGCTTGTTGGCCGGCTTTCTGCACCTTCACGTGGGAGTCTGTCAGCACCTCCGTCAGCTTGGGCACAATGCTGGGCAGGCAGGAGGACAGCTGCTTGGGTGCACAGAAAGCCATGGCGCCCAGCAACTCCACAGATCCTGAGTGCATGGCCGGGGTGAGTCAGAAGTGTGTGATCTCTACAGCTGCTGCTACAGCCCCTAACAGAATCTCGTGCGTTTCTCACCAGCTTTGGTCCTCCACGATTCCTCCTCTAGGGCCACCAGGAGGGAGGGGAGCACCAGCTTCACCCCGTGGGCGCTCAGGTTCCTCATCACAGCCTTCGCACAGTCATCTGCAGCCTGGAGTCGAGCAGAAGAATTTAAAACTGGCATCAAACCCAACTCAGATCGGTTTCCACAGAAAGACTACGTTTGGCTCAAACATCACAGATGAAAAGTTGGATTCAGACGAACATCAAGTCTGTTTAAACTAAAGGCTAGTTTATTTTAGTGTCTTTTCCCTTTTTTACATTTAAAAAGTTAAAATGTTTGCATCAGATACAAAATAAATCCCCTTGATTCAGTTTTGCGTGACTAAGCATCCTGCTGGAAGGAGCCCCGATGCAGTCCCTCACCTCTCTGACGTACTGGTTTCCATCTCCAAAGCAGAGCAGCAGGTGTGGGAGCACATGGACCACGTACGGCTCAAACAGCTTCCCCAGCATGTTACACAGCATCTCAAAGGCAAACAGGGATCCTGCAACAACCACCAGCACTGCAGCAGCACGACTTATAACCAGATTTAAATGTGCGTGTCTGCGCGTCAGGTTCCTGCAGCCATCTTGACCGACCCTAAACTCGCGCAGCTGTTTTCTGGTTCACACTCACCCTCCCTGCGTCTGAAGTTTTTCTTGTCCTGGATGGCCTCGGTTAGCGTCGTCATGATGTCCTGCTGCTTAAGCGCCAGGATCCCGAGCCCTTTCACCAGGCCGGCCAGCCCGTAGGCTGCTCCCTTCCTCTCTGCATACTTGTCACTCTCCAGCAGCAGCTGCAGCAGGTTCCGCACGATTCCTGCTGCGTCGTCCCTGATGGCGGGCACCAGAGGAGGCAAGCAGCTGGCCACTGACTCCTGGACCTGTAGTGGGAGAGGAACCATCATAAATCCAGGAGAGTAGGGCCCTGTTAGCATCCAGGATCAGTGTGTATGTGTGAGGCGTTTACCTGCTGTGACGGTGTTGACAGTGCCGTTATCAACTTGGCCACGATGGGTTTGACCTTAGGGTCGCTTTTGTCCAGATGTTTGGCCAAAGAACCCATGAGAATAACCACACTCTGACGAACGGAGTCATAGCTGGCATCCTGCGGGGCGTTCTTCAGAAACTCCTCAAACACTGGCAGCAGGGAACTCACGTTCTCCTGAAGCACACGGGAGCTGCGTCAGCTACAGGCAAACATTAGAGCTGGCTGATGAAACAACAGCTACCTTTCCATGTGTGTTAAGGGTCGAGAGTGCAGCATCCAGCATGCAGCGCCGCACCTCGGCGTGGCGATCGTTCAGAGCATCAGGGACAAAGAAAAGGAAGAGAGGGGTGACCTGAGGTTCATCCAGGTACTGGGACAGCTTGTTGAGAGCCAGAGCAATGCCACACCTGATGAAAAAACAACAGTATCGGGACATAAGAACCATCACTGTGCTGCCGGCATGCACAGCAGGCTGAAAACAGTCCGAACTGAAGACTTTTGAATGGCAGCATGTTTACCTGGCCTCCCACTGGTCAGGGGGAGCTTCAGAGATGACTCTGCCAAGAGCGTCCAGCACAGGAGGAGGTCTCTTTAACAGGGACAGAAATGATTTTAACCTAATTTAT
>SSNQ01000272.1:580694-608194 GCA_006942095.1 Nothobranchius kuhntae | reverse complement strand
CTGTGAAGGTTGGTCTCCAAACATGACCTTTAAATTCATGCATTTATCTCCTCTTGTAACACTTTAACATGTTTTAAAAGGCTTGTATCATGATAAATTACACCTCCCAGACCAAAGATAAGATAAAACATTATCGTAGACACTACTGAGACATCATTAGTTATGAAATAGAAGTTGTTTTGGTTCACCATTACTTCAGCCAAGAAATAAGATTAATGGATTTGATGAAACCATGCTGTCTCATGCAGTCCTATATGTGTCACACACACACACACACACACACACACACACACACACACACACACACACACACACACACACACACACACACACACACACACACACACACACACACACACACGTGAATGACTAATTTACTAAACTGCTTTAGTAATAATTTAATCTCTTATTCTGGAGTAAAATAAAGAAACACGCTAAATCATCACATATCTGTGGCATCAAGGAGCATCTTCTGAGTTCAAACACAGGGATGGAGCACAATGTTTACACCTGAACAGTATCAGGATGTTTTAACTCTCAGAGGCCTGCAGGTCTTCTGTTTTATGAGCAGAGTGCTGATAATCCGCTTGTTATGAGCGCTAAACATTATTTTGCCACTTCCGTGTGGAGCGGTAGAGAAACACATTTGAAACACGGAACCGAGTCTGGTTACCGAACCGAGCAGAATTCTGATGACGTCACACCGTTGCACGAAGGTGCGGGTTCCAACCCACAGGAGAGGAGGGAGAGAGGAGGTAAACAGCGAGTGGATCACAGGGACTGAACTGATGTTTTTGAGCAGAACTGCGGTAAAAACAGCTGTTTGTCCTCATTATCAAGTGTACCCCCCCGCCTAGACGTGGCGCTCATGCTGCTACACGCAATATTTTTAATTTATTAAGCCTACAATTTATTTTTACTCAGTAACGGATATGATTTAAAATGTAGTGAATTACAATTCCTTTTTAAAAACGAACTCAAGTAAAAGTAAAAGTACAGATTTTTAAAATGACTTAAAAAGTATAAATATACAAAAAAAAACTACTCAATTACAGTAATGTGAGTACATGTATTTCATTACTTTCCACCTCTGGAGGTCAGCGCTCTGAAACCCACAAATCTGACTTTTTATCACCAGCCCCTGAACGCAGCGAGCATCAAGCAGCAGCAACACCCCCCCCCCCCCGTTTCCACCAGCAATAACAGATCTTTACCTTCCAGACGGACTCACCTCCGGTCTTGCCCTCTCTCTGAGGGACAGTGTGGGTATGCAGCAGCAGTATAGTACGGTGGGATGCTGTGTCCAGGTCCTCCTGTGCCCAGGCTGGGTCCAGATCACATTCTGGCTTCAGTAACCGTAACGTCACATGACCCACAAGTACGGCTGGAAGGTGAACAAAGGTGTTACAGAGCTGAGCTCCTCTATCTCCAGAACAGAACTTAAACGGGACTTTTACCCAAGTCGTGAAGGTGTTTGGGAATGAGACACACGCCGATGTCCAAGAAGACCTGCTGGACACGAGGAGCAGCCAGAGGAGAGCGGAGCAGGGGCATTAGGACCTGGAGGACAGCGGGGAGCTCCTTGGTAATCTGAGCAGGTCTGGCTCTCAGGGTGGACTCGAGCAGACCCACCACACTCTGCAGCTCCACGTCCATCTGCAGAGAACAGGAAGCTCAGGAGGAGACCATTCTGATGTAGAAACCTGGAAACTGAACTTGATTCTGTACCCCATGAAGCCTTTTGCGGATGGCTGACTCCTTCTCCAGCTGGATTTGAATCAACTCCTTCTGTTTGCTGGTTAACTGCACCTCCTCTTTGATGCCTTTCTTCTTCTTTAGTTCCTGCAAGGAAAGAAAAACAGTCAGAGCAAATTTCATGAAGGCCCTGACTGGTAGTGCTCGTGATTACTACCTCCTGTAACTCCAGTTCAATGATCTGCTCCTTGTAGGAATAGGCTTTATTTTCTCTCTTCAAGTTAACTTTCTTGGTATTTTCCTTTTGGGCGCTGTGGAAGGTTGAGAGTTGAGGACAGGAGTGTAAGAACACCAGACAGACACTGGAGAGGCCGTGGGTTACCTCTGCATAATGCTGTTATCATACAGCTCTCCCTCGGGGGTCAGCATTATGTTGTACTCTTCCCTGGTGACCTGAAGCAGAGCCGGCTGAGAAAGACCCTCGATGACATGGCTGATCACCCGCGGCAACAACGTGTCGGGTGAAAGAACACAGAGGGCTCCGACAGCATTTTTCACCGCCTGTCGTAAAGAAGATGAGCGGTAAACATGATATTAATTCCATCTATCGAGCAGACGCATAGATCGTGTGAGGGTAAAGGAGAGATCATCAGACCTGGCTATCAGCGTTCACCTCCAGCAGTTGTGGCAGAATGGCTTCAAGATTTTTTTCAATGAATGCCTGTGCTGAGATGTTCATGGACGAGAGCAGAACTGGCCAGAAGCCAGAGCGAGCTTGAACTGGAGGAGAGACGAACACATGAACAACATCAATCTCCTGTCTGTTTAGAAGACAGGGTCACTACAGCGGGACACCAAAGGCTTCTGTACTTATGGAGGGATGATGGGCGACAATAAGGGTCTCCATTGCCAGGTTCTCTGCTTCAGCCGTGTCCCCCCACTGGCTGGCAGCGGAGCAAACGGCACTCAGAGCGTCCAGCAGGACACGAGGGGGAATATAGCTGCGCCCCGTCTCTGTTAGCTCTCCTGACTCTGAAACCAGGACGTCTGCAGGCAAAACCTGAAGGATTTACAATAAATGTTCGATGTGAGAATCATATTTATGTTAACAAGTAGGGTTGGGCATCGTTTGAATTTGAACGATTCCAATTCCTCATTTCGATTCTGGTTCCTATCGATTCCCAATTCCGATTCTTTCGAGTGGCAGGATCCAAAAACATTTGAAGTATTGAATGAGCCAGATAACCACAGGTCTTTAATTCTATGAACAATAAAAAGGGATATCCCGTTCTGATATTGATTATTGGATATCGGCTCAAAGATTATATCGGACTGCATCAAAAATCTCCACTACTCGCAGTACGCTCCACTTTAATATCCATTCCAGCAATTCTATCCATCAGCGCCCAGATCCACCATGCAAAGTCCACGTGATCAGAACAGTGTGTTCTAGTAAAGTAGCAAGGAACGATGTCGGCCATGTGGCTGTTTCTCGTTAAAGTCCAAAAAAGACAGCTTGGCTCAGTGCAAAACTTGTCATGCACACGTTTCCCGTGGTGGAATTACTGCTGCTGGCTATTGTTTGAATAATATAACTTACTCAAGCCTTTCACACATTCCACACTAGGAAATAGGTAAAAGTATGTATGATTTGAGCTGATATATCGGGTTGATATTGGTATCGGTCAATACCGAAGGCTGCAATATCGGTATCGTATCGGAAGTGAAAAAAGTTGTATCGGGACATCCCTACCAATAACATCACCTTCATTTAGAAAAGATGTATGTTTTCATGAAAAGTAAAAGACCTGCTGCACAACCAGTGTGTTTGTTTCTGACCACAACCCAAGTATGGCAGCTGAAGAAGCAATAAGAGGCTAAATGTTCAACGTAGCCAGAAAGGTCCAGCCGTTTTCAGCTACAACCATCAGGATGGCCGAGAGTCTACGCCTACATGCTGCGGCAGTGATTCAGTCAGAAGGGAAACAAACTTAACCGTAGCCGCTGTCAGTAACAATCTAACGGATTTAAAACGCTAAAACTCACAACAGACTAAATAATTCAAAAAAGAAATTGAAATTCTCACAAATTTACGTGTTGTGCGAATTTTAATTATTATATTTATTTATTTATTTATTTATTATCCCAATCGGCTCCTAGTGGCAGAGCCCGGTGTGGTCCACCACAGAGAAAGGCTGATCTACCACGATGACTTTAATTATTTTACAGGTTATCGCTCAGCCTTCTGATGCTCACGCTCACACAGATGAGTGTTGGTGAGTGGCTGCACGTGACTGTTGATGCTTCATGTGTTTTTATTTCTGCAGTGAGCCAAACTCGCCTCACACTAACCAGAGTTTGTTCTTTAAGATCAAAATCCACCGTGGCGACACATTTTAACGAGCTTCCTCCTCTTCGTATTTTTTGCTGCAAGAATGAAAGTTTACATCACAGAGAAAGTTCGGCAGACGCGTGTGTTTACATTTCTGCTGCTGCTGTCACTCTGGGGGGGTCGATGCTGTTCTCAGGCTCTCTGCGGGCTGCAGAGTAGGAGCGACAGACACCATGTGGGATCAGCTCTGAAAGGCGTTGATCAGAAATAGCAGATCACGCTTTTTTCACGGAGATCGGCCGTGAAGAAACTTTGAACGGTTCCGGGAAAAACTGCCAAACGATGCTTGGTGCCCAACCCTATTAACAAGAGTGGATATAAAGATAATGGATGTGGTACCTTGTGCTTGTTAATGACCACTCTGAGTTCTCCCAAAAGGCCGTGGGCGAGGTTGGAGCCCCCCAGGGAGGACAACAGCTTCCTCACTCCCAGCTGCGCCCTCTTCCTCACGCGCCAGCTCCGAGACAGCAGCACAGCAACAATGGCGTGATGATACATCCTACAGAGGAGCAACATCAGACCCTTATTAGAGGTCACGAGCACAGCTGTTTCCATCCCAGCTTCACATCGACTGGAAATGTGGCGTCAACCAAGTCTGTCAGCTAGGACTACACAAGCTAACACTGGATAACCCTTTGGATGTAAAGAGAGTTTTGTTTGAGAAGGCTCTGGTCTGTCGATGATGATGAGCCTTCAAAAAATGAAATGGACATCGTTTTGATTTCAGGTGGTTTGTCAAAAGTGTTTACAGACTCTAAATGTTAAACGGCCTGTGTCTGGGCCAGCAGCAGCTCAGGAGGTAGCCACAGCTGTCCTGGGGCGCACTGACAGGAATGAGTCAAAGCACCGGCACCACCAGTCCCCCCCGACCACCAGCAGAAGCCAAGGTGGGTTAAGTGTTTTGCCCAAGAACACAACAGCAACATTCTCTGATGGAAGCCAGGATCGAACCTGCAACCTCCTGATTACTGCTGTTATGGCTGCCCGTACATTTCCTACCGCTGTGACTGTATCATGATACAAGAAAACACAGACTAGAAGAATGTGGGTGTTTCTCAATGCCAAGGAACCTTGCTTTGATGTCTTGGCTCAGCCCTGGTTGCCTAGGAGATACGTCATCAGGAACCGCCAAGACGTGTTCCAATGCTCGTGTTCTACCCAGGCGTGTGTTCTCCATTTGTTAGCTGTTTAGCTAGCTGAGCAAGGATACACGAGAGGTGTCTTATAGCCAAGCCTTGATCAAAAGTTTCCCAGAATACACCGCAGTATTTTCAAAAGGACAGCGGATCAGCAGCCGGGAGAAACTTCGGGGGCAAATTTCAAGTTTAAATGTAAGTAAACTAATTAAAAATGTTTTTTTAGAACCAAAGAAGTTATCTATGGTTGGTTAGCTGCTTAGTAGTTGCAGCTTGGGTGGCTAGCGGGTACTAACTCACTTACATTTTTAATTTATCAAATATAAACACAATTTAAAAAGTAAAAGGCTCGTTATACATTTATATTGAAACTTATACGTATAAAATATAACGTTATCTCCCGTGTCACGTGACGCAACGTGACTGCTGTGGAAGCCGCGGTCACGTGATGCAAGTCTGTTCCATTAAACCGTTTTCTTTGACCAAGGAAGGACCGTGTCCTCGTAAGCAAGGCGCCTGGCCTCGCAAGACATCGCCTCACAAGGCCAGGTGACTCTGTATTTGACCTCCCGTGGTACGTAAACCACCAACAGGTTCACTGTCAACCAGATGGAAGGACTGCAACACAACTTAAAGACCAAGTTCACTCATGAATGTGTTGTGAGCCAATCTCTGTGGGGGGAAAGAGTCCGGCACTCATGTTTCAGGAAGTAAAGGTAGCAGAGTGGGCAGAAATGACAGGATTTGGACTCTTCATTTCCTGATATCCATACATCTCTCCTTTGATTGGCTAACAGCAACACGACTCTACCACTGACTATTTTCTCTGCAACGTTGATGTTTTATCTCCACAAATAACACAAGCCTGGAGGAGTTCTGCTGTGTGGTGGAGTTGCTAATGCTAATGTTAGCTTCTTTTGGCTGAGACGTTCTTTTCTGGACGCTAAACAAAAGCCTTCCCCGCCTCGAGTCAATATGACGTGCAGTCAGGGTTTTCTGTTCCGAGCGCTCCCCCGTCTCTTTTCTACCAGCAGCTAATGCAGGAAATAGGGGTAGAAGACTTTTCACCTTCTGCCTACATAAGAAGCTCAGAGTGACCGATTCTATTTAAAAACAATGAGTTAAAATCGGTTTCTCAGTGAACTTGGTCTTTAAAGTTTTGTTAATATCACAACATGGCCTGTATAGATCGCAGGGTTAGAAAAAAATTGCAATATGAGTTTCTTCCAACATCGTGAAGTCCTAAAGTCAGCAAAAGAGGGGAACCGCTGGATGTTTGAATTAAACTCTGAAAAACCTTTTAATGGATCCACAACTGGGTAACGTCTGGAGTTAACCCAACACAATGAAACCTCCTGGTTTTCACTTGTATTCATCACAAATTGAAATAAAACAAGTTTCCCAGTAGACTACAGTTTATCAAACCACCAGTAAAGGCTTGGACCTAGAGGACACTAAACTACAGCAGAGGTGGAGTCTGTTCTACTCTGGTGAGATATACGCTGTTTTAAAGCGGTCTTAAAAGAACATGTTCACACTCACTGTGCTTTGCTGGTGTTCAGTCGGTGGGCGTGGTCTAAGAACAGCCGTTCACAGAGCAGCAGCACAGTGAGCAGAGCTGGAGACACAGTGTAGTCCAATCAACCCGTCATGAAACATCTCATCAGGATTTACAGCCAAAATCTTATTAAACATCGACAGTCTTACTCTCTTCACTAGCCTGAGAGAGAAACTTCTCTGTGGTGAATAACGGCTTCTTCTCATCAAGTATCAGGCTCCAAAAGCTGCTGAATTTAGCTTCTAAAAAAAACACACCGTAAAAACGCACACTGGTTAGCCTCGACTCGTCCTGAGGCCCACTAAGGGCACCACGACTGAAACTAGAACTCACCTGTCTGAGTCTCCAGAAGAGCCAGGCGACTCAAAAGAACAGATGCTGCCACACCCTCAGCCAGCAGAGCATGCTGGGAGACTTGTGCAGCAGCCTTCTCGGTTGTTTGGAGGAGCAAGGGTATGAAGTCTGAGGCTTGGCTCAACGTGTCACCTACACACAGGAGAAGAAACCAGAGGTCATGACTGCAGTTTCAGGAGCTGCAGGTCTTACAGCCTAGCTCTCTCTGTGACTCTGACCTTTGAAGGCCCCCAGCATGGCCTGAAGGTAGGCATGGCGAACCAGAGGGGTGGAGGTCTTGAGAGTGAAAGCTTTCTTCAGCCAGTCCAGCAGAGCGGTGGGAACCTCCACACTAAGCCGACTGCTCCACTGAGACAGCACCGACACTGCATGCACCAAGGTGCCCTCGTGAACTAAAACCAAAATTCAGTGCTCAGTTAGCTTAAGACAGACTCTCCACGTCTCCGGCTTTGCACCAGGGAGCAGCTGAGGAGGAGCCGTACCTTCTTGTTGTAAATAAGGGACGAACATGACCGCAACGGCAGAGCTGAGAGTCTGGCTGGAGGTTCCTGACACGGCGTGATGGCTGCAGCTGGCGACTCCTTTTAGAGAAAAATATATAAACATATTCATCCATCTTCTCTCTCATGACTATGACATGCATCAGAAAGGCTGTTCACCTGACAACACGCTTATTTTTTGGGCAACAGCGGTGAGCTTCCCCTCAGATCCTGGAACAGACAGAGTTTCAGGTCAGCAAAGGAAAAACAGGCTGGGAAAGCATCCCACTCGGCTGTTCGATGACTTGCTCACCGCTGAGGATCTTGAACAGATGCGTGACAATATCCTGCACAGCGCTGGGATCGCTGCACTGCTTGGCCAGGTTCTGCATGGCCTGGACCGCCTCCTCCATCAGCTGGGCATTATTTGCCTTCAGCTGGCCTGAAACACAAGCAGACATCAGACTCCGTTTAAACTCCCCACCAGGCACACTAACCTCACAGCTGGGTGCCGTTTTAAATCCACTGTTCTTACTGGCTATGGCCTTTCCGATGTCCATGGCGTACTGACTAAGATCCAGAGTGACAGCAGACAGCAGGCAGGAAATGGCTGCAGAGACACAAAACACCATCCTGATCTACTGCACGAGTCCGACATAAGGAGACCATCTAGAGACAGTGTCTCACTTTGCATAGCATTCTCTGGGCTGCGGAGCATGGTCTTCTGCAGGGCAGGCAGCAGGAGCTCCTTAAAATCAGAGTGGGTCACGTGACGCAGTAACGAGCCACTTTTGTCCAAAATGTGCTGCTGTGGCTTTGTCTTGCTCATAAGCACTGATTTAATGTAGAGGTCCAGCAGGGGGCTCTGAGGCACAGCAGAAACAAAATTATGGATCAAAACAGGAAAGAGTCCAGAGCAAGGTCTAGATTAAACAAAATGTATTCACCTTATGCTTCTCTAGAGTGGCCTTCTCCTTCTGAGCAGTGCAGAAGTCCAAACACACCCCCAGCATCACCAGAGTGGTAGGGCTCTGGTCCAGAGTCAGCAGTGTGCCGATGTAGTGGCTGACCAGTCCGGGTTTCTGGGAGAGACAAACAGAACCTTGAGCCCGTCTAACGTTCACCTGGGTCTAAAACTCGTGATGAGACCGGCCAGGTGCATCTGTTCATACCTGCACCCTACCCCGACAATGCAAGCTGCAGATCTGACGGTGGGTGTTGTGGTGACCTTTGACCTTTACATATTGCACATATTTTAATTGCTACAATAATCTGTTGGAATCATTTTTAAAATATTGTGATTTTTTAATTTTTTTGCAAAATGCAAACCTTTTTCTACCACGAGGTTTACTCAGTCTCTGTGCTGCGAAAAACTGAAAAACATAATAAAACGACAGAAATGATGAGAATTATTAGAGATCATCACTTAAATGATTAGGAATTATCAGAATTCACAGAACTCAAAAACATCTGAAGATATTCCAAAGTACTGTAGTCATCCTGTTATTGTTGCACCGGTACCGCTGCTCTACGTTGGTTGTGATTAAATGTTTATAGTTTGTGTGAGTTGGAGCTGCTGGGAGATGCAGCTGTGTCTCACCTGCTTGCTGCTCCACTATAATAAACCACTATTAAGCTCAAAATGTGGTTCCGCCTGTGCTTTAGTGCTGCAGAAATGTTACAAAATGATGAAGCGTTCTCATGTCGTGTTTGTACTCCAGCCTCCTTCGAGCTTCGTGTGCCCAGATCTATGAAGAACATGTTGCTGCTGCAGCGAACAAAGACGATCTCTGGTGAATTATTGAATAAAAATGTCCGTCACAGACAGCAATCAGCCGTTTGTGGTTTTTCAGGAGTTTCTTTAAGCAAGTCACCAGAGTCCAACTCCACTCACAATTCCTGTTAGAAAAATGTGCCACAGTGAGGCGTTGCCTGGCAGACCGAGAGAGCGGAGCCGCTAACAAATACACACGCACAGGCTCACAGCGGCATTGTGACATCATGGTACCAGCTAACGTCACAGAGCCAATAGCGATGACGGGTTTAAATTCAAATGTAGTGCACAGCTTTTACCTGAAGAGAGCGCAACACTGACAGCTTTAGGCAGAATATTTCAATTTTAAGATGCACTAAAGTGCCAAATTATTGGGTACACGTGTCAACAGCACGATTAGAAACTCATTCACATAGTTTATTAGCAAAACAAGTTGATTTGGGGGTGACTTGCTCTTTAATGACGTTTTTGCACGTTTGCAGGAGAAGCACTTGGATCAGTATGTATGATGATTGTAAGGGGACAAAAAACAAGTCGTAATGTCTGTTTTCACAAACACGGTTATATTGCAGAACCGTTATATTGTATAAATGAATAAGGCCGGAGCATACTTGTGGCCATTTCCTATCAGAAAATATATTCATGCAGCTAATTTTATGTCTTAACAGGGTTAAAAGCTGTTTATCTTAAACTCTGAACACGTCAAATTCAACTAGAAAATAAACACGAGTCTCAGAAACAACTGATAACCGTGTTATTTAGTGGTTTTATTGTTTGATTTGACAAACTTTAAGCTGAAAACCACTGTGAGGTGTTGAAATAACAGTTATTTGTGCCATGCACGCTCCCACAGCCTGCGAGCAGTTTTTGGCATCCATCTCTGTGACTGATTGTTCAAATGACGACGCGTGGCACGCTCCAACAAAGACTGTGAACAAGATGGATTCTCTTCCTTTATCTGAAAATGGATTTTTAGAACGATCCAACGGAAACCTGACAAATAACCCACCATACTTTGCTTCGAATTGGTGATTTTTACCGGTAAGCAACAAGTTTGCAGGTATGATCTGTTACAACCCTCTGAAGTAGGGCTGCACAATATTAGGAGAACCTGCGATAACAGTGATTAATATTGCGATGATGATTTTACTTTAATAAATAAAAACTTAACTCAGGAACAAAAACAATCAAAAACAAGAAATAAAAATAAATCATAACAATGAGAAAAGCAGTAGATGGAAGAGGAAAGGGAAAAAGAAAAGGTCATAATCAGCGGATCCCAGGAAAAGCAGAATCAGCAGAAAGAGCAGAACAAAGCTAACTCAGGTGTTTGCCAACCATCTAAATGAAGTGCCATCCGCCTCTGGGGCGGGCATCTAACCTATGAGAACCCACCCAGTTGGTCAAATGAGGGAGGAGCTCCATTTGAACATCATGCAGATCTATAATGCATTATGCGTAGCAAACACTGCGATATTTCTCTGTTCTTTGCGATGTGCATATTGCGCATGCTGATATTGCGATAAAGACATATTTGTGATATATTGTGCAGCCCTACTCGTAAGAATTGCTAAACTAACTCACTTCTTGCCAAAGGTGAGTGAGACTCTTCAGGCTTGATTTCTTAGCTGTGGCTTGGGCTCCGCCCACCACCTCAGCCACTAGGAGGCTCTGAACCTCCACCTGAAAGAAAGAACAGCTGACAGATCACAAGTTGACCCCAACTTCCAAAATGAAAATAAAAGCATTTGTTTTGTTTTTTTGCCCCTCAGCGGGTAAATTCAGCTGCTCTTTCACTCACCATTTTCTTCCAGATGAGTCCGTCTCTTGTCTCTGGGGCAGAAAAAACTTTATGGACTAAAAGGCAAGTCCAGGACAAGCCGATGAAGGCAGCAGAACCTGAGCTTTTACTGTAAATAAAGGTTAAAACAAACAAAAATGTAAAAGGAACCCTAAACAAGTGTCTCTTGACAAAGATAAGGCAATCATTGGATCTTTTTACTCTACAGGCTTTATGCTCCTTACTCCTGGTCAACATGTAACACAAACAAAACCAGTCTGATCCAGACATAACAACACATCCACTCTTCTGTGACTGATGGCTTAGTGAAGATCCAGTTACAATAGCTCTCAGATGAAAGCCTGAATCATAAACGCCTGGGGCAGACCTTGGCTCTCCATTTTTGCTGATGACTCCACTGTTCAGAAGGCAGTGGAGGAGGCTGGTCACCAGGACATCAGGATGAATCTCAGCCAGCTGGCCAATGACTGACAGCAGCTCTCTGCGTGATGCAGCATCCCTGAAAACCACAAGCAAAAATCACAGAATGCACAAAAAAAAAACTGAACACAGTCACATTTCAATGGATCTCAATAAAAGAAGTCAGACCCACCGGTATCTGTGTGGAGTCAGACAGAAAAGCTTGCACAGTCCTTTGACAGCGGGCTCTGGCACTTCTACAACAGAGAATATATTATTATTACAGTTAAAACAGCACGACCCGGTGCAGAGGCTGCCAGAACAGAGTGCCTCACCCTTCAGACACTGTTTCAGGTCTCTGTAGATTTCCTTGCGCTCCTTAACGCTGGCTGTAGTCACTCTCACAGCAAACTTCTTCAGTGTGTCTGAAACCTAAAAAAATAACAAGTTTACAGCAAAACATGAGACCACTAACCAAACAGCTGTTGCATGTTCCTGACTGACATCTGCAGTGGTCTTTAGCAGGCACGAGTGCCTCGTAAGTCATACTCTAGGGAATAAAAGCTCCAGTGCATTTGTTTCAATTTGGGGATTGGAGGAGAAAGTAGATTCACAGGACAGGATTTGGAGTCTTATTTCCTGATATTTGGACATCTCTCCTCTGATTAGCTAACAGCAACACGACTACCACTGACTCTGTTTGCTTAGCAAAATTGATGTTTCATCTCCACAAATAACTCAAGCTTGGAGGAGTTCTGCTGTGTGGTGGAGTAGCTAATGCTAACAGTTAGCTTCTACTAGTCAAGACGTGCTCTGCTGTTTCTTGGACACTAAACCAACAACAGCCTTCCCAGTTGTGAGTCAAGATGGATGAGTCAATGAATGTTAAATGACAGTGCTGTCAGGCTTTTCTAATTCTAGACTTTCATCACCGTCTATGTTCCGTCAGAAGGACCTCTTTATATGACTTAGCTGAAATTAAGCTGTGTAGCCCTCTGACTGGGCCAGCTGGTGTGGTCGTCCTTCTGCAGCAATGATGAAGGTTTGAATCCCTCGTGATCACAAATCTTTGAGCAAAACTGACCTCCATTCACATCCATGTACATTCTACTGGTGGTGATCTTAGTGGCATTTGACTGATGTCCGTGACTGCAGACTTCACTAATCAGACATTTGGCTCAACTTTTACATTTTTTTTATTAAACCAGCTCAGATTTGGCGACATAAATTTTAAACTCTGACAAGCTAGTTTAGCAGACGGCAGAGCAACATTATGAGTGGTTACGTAGCTTAGCCCGCCTAGTGTTCAGAGTCCGGTTCTCTGGCAGCATGAGCAGCCTGTCGTCAGCAGCAGCTCCGCTAACAGTCTACTAGCTAGCTGCTGCTCGTTTCAGCCACAGTTACGCCAAAAAAGCCGAAACACACCGACATACTAAAGAAAAACGGCGTCAGTGTCTCACTAAAACATCTTCTAATGAGCCCATGACTCGTTCTCAAAGCTATTAGGTTATAATTAAACTATTCAACCACACAGACCTGCGTGTCCGCCGCCATATTGCCGGTCTTGTTGCAGGAAGAACTTCTTCGCGTCACTTCCGGGTCGTCGAAACGGAACCTGCCCTAGATTTCTTTTTTCTTTTTTTTCTTTTCTTTTTCTCCTTGAATGCGCTTTATTGACAAAGCACATAATACAACTACAAAGAAATAACAAGCACAATGACACACCAATGTCAGGGGGTTCCATGGGAAAACAAAACAGTCTAACATCACATGATATTGAACAGGGAACATACGTTTATGGTTTTGACAGCTTTCAAATTTTGAGAATGTTGTATGGTTTTTATTTATTGTCTGGTTTCATTTAAAAAAGCACTGAAAGGAAGGTTTTGCATTAGAAAATTTCGACTTATGTATATGAAATTTAGCTAATAATATCAATAAACTAATCAAATAAAATTTGTTTGCCCTGTGCTTGGGGTACTTAAAGAAACAAAATAATATTTCCTCATAACAAAGAGAGAACTCAGAAAAGATTAAGGAAACAACAAAAACCCTAAATTCTTGCCAGAAAAGATTTGTGTATAAGCACGACCACAATAAATGAGAAATATCTTCCTTCACACAGTTACAAAATGTACAGTTAACATCAATTTCCTTTTTATACCGTATAAGAAAAGATCTGGTTGGGTAAAAACGATGAATAACTTTAAAAGATATTTCCTTTACTTTGTTATTTTATAGAAATTTTGACGATAAGGTCCAAATCTTCTCCCATTCCAGGTCCTGGTATTAGTTATTCCAGTAGGTGCCAGCCGTTGGGACACAAGTTCTGTCTTTTTGAAACAGAGTTCGTATTTCAAGGTTGTTTTTCCACTTTATAGCGGTAAAACTTTAGGTTACTGTCGTAACCCCGGTTCTCTGAGTAACATGAGTGAGATGTCTCACTATGGGATACGCCCCTCCGCGGATTCCTCAGAAGCACTTATCTCAATACGCCAATCCTGATTGGCCAGTGACCGTGACGTACGCGTCCCCCTGCTACTATAAGTAGCAAGCGTCCCAACGTACACACTATTCAAGATAAACACCTCTTCTCGCTTCGCCCAGCAAGAAGGGTTGTCTGGTGAGACATCTCACTCATGTTACTCAGAGAACCGGGGTTACGACAGTAACCTAAAGTTCTCTTTCTTAACATTCGTTTCGATGTCTCACTATGGGATATGGAGACTCCCGTATTGCCAGACAGCTTATCCAGCGATCACCAACCTACAGGGATACGTCTTGGCCCGCCAAAGACCCCACACTCAGAATCGTGTGAGTCATTGCAGGGACCGAAACATCAAGCTTATAGAAGCGTGCAAATGCAAGTGGAGAAGCCCAACTTGCTGCAGCACAAATCTCCTGGATTGACAGCCCCCGAAAAAGGGCCCAAGAAGCAGACAGGCCCCTAGTAGAATGGGCCCTGAGCCCAACAGGAGCCTGAATGCCCTGACAGGAGTAAGCCATAGAAATAGCCTCCACAATCCAGTGCCACCGCTCCTCCTCAGGAGAGGAGAAGGGTGGTGGGTAGAAAGCTGTGAGGATAATAGGAGAAAAGGAGCCCACCACCTTAGGCACAAAGGCAGGGTTGGGCTTCAGGGACACCTTCATGTCACCGGGTGCAAACTGGGTGCAGGATGGGTGCACAGAGAGAGCCTGTAAGTCACTAACTCGCTTTGCAGATACCAAAGCCAGGAGTAGCACCACCTTAAGAGACAGGATCTTAAGGTCCAGGCCGTCCATAGGTTCAAATGGAGGCCCGGAGAGGGCCGACAGCACCAAGGACAGATCCCATGAGGGCACCAGGGGTCGAGACACAGGGAGAAGCCTGCGCGCGCCCCTCATGAAGCTACACACCAGGGGGTGTTGACCTGCCAATTTCCTCCCAAAACCCAAGTGTCGGGAGGAAATGGCTGCTAGGTACACTTTAATGGTGGAGAAAACCTTCTTCCCATCCAACAAGTCTTGCAGGAAAGACAGAATGACGTTCACCGGGCATTGGAAGGGTGAGACCTCCCTGCCCTGACACCAGGCTTCAAACACCCTCCATTTACAGTCATATAGGGACCTAGTGGAGGGGGCCCTAGCATTCTGAATGGTTCGAATGACTGCCTGGGGCAGCTCTGCTGACACTAGCCCGCACCCCTCAGGGGCCAGGCCCACAGGGCCAGCCGTTCTGGATGAGGGTGGAAGATCGAGCCTCCCGCTTGGGACACCAGGTCCCTGCGAAGCGGCAGTTTCCAAGGTTGGCCCTCCAGGAGCTGGAAAATGTCCGCCACCCAATGCATGGCTGGCCAGTATGGGGCCACCAGAATGAGAGTGTGGCGCTGGGTTCGTACCCTCAGCAAGGTGGGTGGTATCAGGGCCACTGGGGGAAAAGCGTAAAGCAGTCCCCGTGGCCAGTCGTGCGCCAGCGCGTCCACGCCGAGTGGAGCGTCTCGGTCGCGCAGGGAGAAGAACAGAGGACACTGAGCATTCTCCTTGGAGGCAAAAAGATCCACTACGGCTGTGCCGAACCGGATCCAAATCTGTTCCAGCACTGCTGGATGCAGGCTCCAATCCCCGTACAGGGGTGTCCCTCTGGACAACAGATCCGCCCCCCGATTCAGAACACCCGGGACGTGGGTGGCTCTGATTGAGAGGAGATGCCTGCTGCACCATAGGATCAGTCTGCGTGCCAGCGTGTGTAACCGCACGGAGCGCAGCCCCCCCTGGCGGTTTATATAAGCCACAGTCGTGGTGTTGTCTGTTCTCACTAGGACATGATGGCCGGAGAGAAAAGGCAGGAAGCGTCTCAGGGCCAGAAAGACCGCGAGGAGTTCCAGATAATTTATGTGTGTCCCCCAGAGCTCTCTGCTCCACACACCCCTGACAGAGCGACCCTCCAGGAGCCCCCCCCAACCTGACAGGCTCGCATCTGTCGTGACCACTTTCCTCACGAGAACCAACCCCAAAGGCACCCCCTGTGCCAAGAGGGAGGGGTGACGCCAACAGCGGAGCGCCGCGACGCACGCTGCAGAGACCGTCACCCTGCGCGCTCTGTGGCGCACTGGAGAGAGACCCATAGAAGCCACCCAGCGCTGAGAATCTCTCATGTGTAGACGGCCGAGTGGTACCACTGAAATAGCCGACGCCATGAGACCCAAAAGCCTGAGGCATAACGCAAACCGCACCGAACTGTGTAGGCGGAAGCGCGCCAGGCAGAGCGAGAGCGCGTTCACGCGCGGTGTCGAGAGACGGGCCGTGAACGTCCCTGAGTCCAGATTCAGACCTAGAAAGGTTATTTTCTGGGAGGGGAGTAAAGCGCTTTTCTGCCAGTTTATTCTGAAACCCAGACCACACAAGTGAGGGATCACAACCAGCGTGTTTGACGCTGCCTCCTCTCTGGACCGTGCCAGCAGGAGCCAGTCGTCTAAATACGTGGCCAGCCGAATGCCCCTCCCTCTCAGAGGGGCGATCGCCGCCTCCGTACACCTGACAAACACCCTCGGGCTCAGCGAGAGGCCGAATGGGAGCACNGGGGACTTCCAATGCCAGCTGGGCGTGTTCCAGCCCGAGGCAGCTCGAGCAGACCCTGTGCGGGTCTTTGCTTGAGATTTTGTTCCCACAGGTACAGAGGCGAGCTCCTGCACCGTCGACTCCTCTGGTGGGAGGAGCGGCTTCCATGTTGGCTAACTGGTGTGTTAGCATAGAACGAACAGATGCACTGGAGTGTGAAGCTGCTCGTTATGCCCCGAGCCTATGGTGAAGGTCAGGACAGAAGGACGGTAAGTTAACGTTCGGCGACGGAGAGAATATTAGAAGGCTCCGTCTGTGAACAGTTGAGCTAACTTACCTCAGAGATAAGCGACCACCGAAGCGAGAAGAGGTGATTGAATAGTGTGTACGTTGGGACGCTTGCTACTTATAGTAGCAGGGGGACGCGGACGTCACGGTCACTGGCCAATCAGGATTGGCGTATTGAGATAAGTGCTTCTGAGGAATCCGCGGAGGGGCGTATCCCATAGTGAGACATCGAAACGAATGTTAAGAAAGAGAACACACCTGACCAACGTAAATAACAGTAGGATCCAGCGGTAAAGGGGTCAAATCATTAACAACATGATCTCTAAACAACATTAAGACCCCAGCAGGGATAACATCAAACACTATGGCATATTCCTTTGGTGTAACAGGAACACCATATGTATTCATAAATTCTGAGCAAGAGAGTAAACCTCCAACAGGATTTATAAGTTGTGCAACACTATGAATCCCATTATCAAACCAGTTACTTAAAAACACAGACTTATGTTTGTATAAAATGTCTCTATTGTTCCAAACATAGTATCTATGTGGAGAAAAGTTGTGTTCATAAATCAATGACCAGGAAAGAAGCATTTGTTTATGAAAGTTGGATAGTTTTAAAGGGATTTTATTGATATTGTAATTTCAAAGCAAAAGGAAGTTAAGACCACCAATTTTTGAAAAAATATAATTGGGAATAAAGTTCCAAATTGAGGTTGGGTTCCTGAAAAGTTGTTTAATCCAGTTAATTTTAAACACATTATTTAAAGAGGAGAAATCCAGAAAGTTTACTCCACCATGTTGGTATGAGTTGGATGAAACTGATCTTTTAATGTAATGAATTCTATTCTTCCATATGAAGTTATAAAGAAGTCTGTCAATATCTGCCAGGGTTTCTTTGTTTACATCAAGAGACAAAGCAGCATAAGTTAGACGGGATAAGCCCTCTGCTTTTGTCAGTAAAACTCTCCCTTTAATGGATAAATCCCGCTGCAGCCAAGCATTTAGCTCGCGTTGTGTTTTGTCCAAAATTGGAGTGAAATTAAGGGAGCACCTGGTGGATTGATTTTTATTAATGACGATACCAAGGTAATTGGCAGACTCTTTCACTGGGATGCCAGTGATAGATAGACTGCTACAATTTCTAAGGGCAAGCAGTTCACATTTGCCAATGTTTAGGTGGAGTCCTGAAGCTAAAGAAAATGCATTAATTGTGTTAATAGCCAATTGCACCTGTGAAGTATTTAAAAAAAACGAAGGCTGAAAGGGAAGTAAAACTGCAAAATCGTGCTTAGCCGCGGAGCGGAGCGTCTACCTCGGTCGCCATCTTGGCTCCTCCTCACCTGCCCTAGATTTCAAGAGGGTGTCGCAAGAGGAACCAGACAAGGATGCAGTCTCCCCCCTTTTATTCATATTAATCACTGAGCTGCTCACTATTCATCTAAAATCGTCTAATCCAAGGTCTGAATATAAATGATAATTCTATCCTAGTTAGTCAATTAGCGGATGATACAACCCTGTTCTTAAAAGACAGAAACCAAATCCCAACAGCTTTAAAAACAATTTAATTATTTTCAGAGGCGTCAGGACTAAATCTCAATATTGATAAATGTGAACTAATGAAAATACATGAAGGCCCGGAGACCTCCTTGTTTAACATCCCTGTTAAAAAAGAAGTCTGCTATCTAGGAATATAGAGGGTTGGACTCCGCCAGGGCTGCCCTTTGTCACTGGTTCTGTTCATAACCTTTATGGACAGAATTTCTAGGCGCAGCCGTGGTGTGGAGTGTGTCGAGTTTGGTGGCAGGAGAATCTCGCCTCTTCTTTTCACGGACGATGTGGTCCTCCTAGCTTCATCCAGCTCTGACCTTCAGCTCTTGCTGGGTAGGTTCACGGCCGAGTGTGAAGCGGCTGGGATGAGGATCAGCACCTCCAAATCTGAGACCATGGTTCTCGACCGGGAAAGGGTGGCTTGCCAACTCCGGGTCGGGAGAGAGGTCCTACCTCAAGTGGAGGTGTTTAAGTATCTTGGGGTCTTGTTCACGAGTGAGGGTAGGAGGGATCGGGAGATCGACAGGCGGATTGGTTCAGCATCTGCAGTGATGCGGACGCTGAGCCGATCTGTCGTGGTGAAGAGGGAGCTGAGCCAGAAAGCCAGGCTCTCGATTTACCGGTCGATCTACGTCCCAATCCTCACATATGGTCATGAGCTTTGGGTAATGACCGAAAGAACGAGATCGCAGATACAAGCGGCCAAAATGAGTTTCCTCCGTAGGGTGGCCGGGCTCAGCCTTAGAGATAGGGTGAGGAGCTTGGACATTCGGGAGGGACTCGGAGTAGAACCGCTGCTCCTCCGGATCTAAAGGAGCCAGTTGAGGCGGTTTGGGCATCTGGTCAGGATGCCTCCTGGACGCCTCCCTGGGGAGGTGTTTCGGGCAGGTCCTGCCAGCAGGAGGCCCCCGGGTCGACCCAGGACACGTTGGAGAGGTTACATCTCCAATCTGGTCCGGGAACGTCTTGGGGTCCTGCCGGAGGAGCTGGTGGAGGTAGCCAAGGAGAGGACGGCCTGGAGCTCCCTAGTTGGGATGCTGCCCCCGCGACCCGGACCCGGATTAGCGGAGGAAGACGACAACTATCTAAAATTCTCTTTACCCCAAAGTATAAAGAAGTTCATTTAAAAACCTTGAACGATATTTACCCATCTAACCATTTTATACAAACTAGACTTAAGTTCAATGTGGAAAAATGTTACTTACGCAAACAAAAAGATGAATCGACCAAACGTCTTTTCTATGAATGTGATAAAATTTTCATGATGTGGAATTTACTCCAGGAATGGCTGAAGACCAATCAAATTTATATAAACAATTTCAGAGTTGAAGATATCTCATTTGGCATTATACTAAAAGATAAAAATACAGAATTTCTAATTAATAATCTCATAATCTTAACAACATTTTTCATACACAAATGCCGATATCTCAAAAATCTAATAATCTCAAAAATGAAATTAAACTGCTGTTGAGATCCTTAGGTAAAATGTTCACCCCCAATGCCATAAAGCTTTATAATTTCATTATAAATACTAATCTCTAACCTCTTTTTGGATGGTATACACAATAGACCTTGTTTGCTCTTTAACTCCCCCATTGTTTGCTCTCTAACCCCCCCCCCGTAAAATTTTCATTTATATACACATATAATTTGTTTTTTTCAGGTTTTCTTACTTGTATCCCTTCATTTTCTGTTTTTGTTTTGTTGTTTTTTTTTGTTTATTGTCTTCTCATTATACCAAGTTGAATAGTATCTACAAAATGCAAGTTGGCATGAACACGAACTTCGGAGCTACACTGTAATGTCATTCTGTTTACGGATTTTGAAATGTAGTCGCTTGTTTGTTTTTCAAATGTTCAATAAAAGTTCATTAAAAAAACTTCTGGGACAAAACAGCCACTTTGTTTTCTATTCTATTCTATTAATTAGTTTTTATAACGTTTAATATATTGACGTTTAATTGACCACTTTCTGCATTTAGTTAAAATGAGGAAATTAACAAAAAATCAAAAAAGAATTGACTTTGAAATTAAGGTAAATGCATGTTTAGGTTTCATACTATGGAACTCAAAAGTATTCAAAATTCAATAAATAAATAAGACATTATAAATATCTTCATGGAGAATTACTAGACAATCATGTAATCTGACAATGAAATGATGAAATAACAGAATGTTATGTATAATCTAAGCTCAATATTATGAATTATTTTTAATTCTTCTTTTAAAATGTCTTTATTGGTATAAAGTTTTTTAAGTCATTTTTTCATAATAATACAAATTAATATTGAGCCATTTTTATTTAATTCATTCAGTTTTTGTTACATAACATCTTTTTAACAAAGACAGCTTTTATTTCATAATAGTGTTTTTTCCCATGGCTGATTTATTTCATAATGGGACTTTACAGCAGAATGTCTCAGTCCGTCAGTCAAGCCTAAAGGGGTGGAGCCAGTGTGTATCGGATTAGATTTGTGCCAATAGGATCAAGACAAACACTTTGAAGATCAAACAAATATTAAGACATTGAGAGAAAAAAAATTGTTTAAAAAGAAAAACTTACTATCTGAATCAACTTCTTAAAATGAGTAAAAAAGTGTTTCCTTTTTCTGTTTGCCTCTATGTGTTTTTGTTATCAGTTTCCTTAGTTTCATTCTCGCTGCTCACAGCTTTGCTCTCACTACCAGATTTGCACTTACACTGTCTGGCTTTCTCCTTTGCAATCCCTGAGTTTTTGGTTGCAATTCCGACACAACCCTTTCGGGTGGGTGGGACTTCTATCGTCGGAGTCCTTCAAGACTCTGGTTTGTTCAATGTCAGGTGGTCTCTGGATGGACCACCGTGCCCTTGAAAAGGGGGGTATGTAATGTGATGAAGAAGCTGTTCCACCAAGGGTTATTTACCCTCTCTCCACAGATGCCTCTGACACAGAACTAATCTGAGACAGGGTGGCATTGTCCTTGCTTTTTTACCACAAAATCATTTATATCCACTTGCCACATTATCTAGCAAAAACTGGCAACTTAAAATAACATCGTTGGCTTATTTTGGTAGGAGACGTTTAGCTAACGCTTCACAGTGCTAAAAAATGATGACATTTCATCAACTTACTGGAGAAAATCCTTCTGAAACACCGAAAATGAACTGCGGTCAGTGCAGCAGCGGGGACTTTTTGGAACTGTGAACCATGAACCATGTGACTTCCGAATTCCATTCTTTCCATAGAAGTCTATTGGAGTGTCGTAGGCATAGATATGTGTGTATATATACACACAATGTCATGTTTATATACATATCCACGGTTGTAACTCTCACTTTCTACAGCTCTGGACACCACGTCGGACTCGGACCAATGTTCGTTGGGGAGCGTCACTCTGTGAAGTCGAGACGTCACAGTGCCCCGTGTGGTTAGAAGGTAGATTACAACTGCAACTGGGATTCCGTCTTTTATTTATTTTTATGCTAATAAATAATCTGTTATGAATAAAGTTCTAAAATGCATGATCTAAAATTAAACTGTAATTACTTGAGCAAACAATAAAATAAAAATACAAAAAAACAAACCATGTGGTTGTGATAACTAAATATTCACTCAATTAATTACTCATGGTTAAAAAGAAGTGGGATAGTAATGTTTTTATTACTATTATTGTTATTATTAGTAGTAGTAGTACAACAAATAGCTATTTCTGTATAACTACAGAACTGTATCATTTATTTTCTGAAACAACTGAAAGTAAACAGATACAAATCAAAATAGAAACATCTAATGTTACGATTTGGTCTTGAAATTTTTTAAACAGCAGTAGTACAGAAAATGGTTCATCAAAATATCATAAATTATCTGGATGATTATCATCGATTATCTTGTATTAAATGAAAACTAAAAGGATGTACTTAAACCTATTTCTTTGCAGATCAGTATTCTATTTTACTTTAATCTCTGTGAGTATTTATTTTTATAGACATTTGTTTCTTTATTTAGTTTAAAAGCTGTGTTTGTAATTAAATTGTAATTAAACCATCCCACTAACATCACCTGTTGAAACACTGCCAGTTAATTGTTCACTAAAAACTACCGTGCTCATGGACATCAAAGTTTGTCTTATGCAAAAATTTGAGAAATTATTCTTTTTTATTGTAATTTTTACCATGAATATTTTTACTCTTTCACAAAGTCATAACAGTTCTCTACCTGCATCGCATTCTGCGAGAGTGAATGACTTTACAATCAGCAAATTATGTCACAAAAAAAGAAGAATGTTGCTGACAAAACTGCACGTATGGTATAGAAAAGGCAAAGTGGGACCTCTGTTAACCCTTTCATCCTCTCTTTGACCCCCGTGTTGTACGAGAAGCAGCCACTGAAAGGATTTCTGAGCTCACTGGCCCCTGGAAATGTTGACAATTCTTCTATATTCTGTGCTTTTCTATGACGTTACTGACTCAGGGAGTTTGGACAAAGGATCAGTCTGTGGGTTGAGTCTAAAAGGACAGGGTTAAACCAGGAAGAGCACAGTTTGGTGCAAGAACAGCAGCAGCAGCAACCTACCGACCATCAAAATGACCTCCAGTGGAATGAACACGATGAGCAGGGTAAGTTTTGTAATGTTTAGTGATCCTGGACTGGAAATATCTGTCTTTAAACATTTTGATTAATAGCTTCACTAGTTTCATACATTTATTTCATAATGAGGAAAAAAGCTTCAAATCTGACCCCAGAAGACTGAAAACGAAAGTTAAAACAGGACATAGTGTTCAGCAGCCAGGGGCCTACATGTTTTTTTAATTTATTTTTTTAATAAGGAGAAAACCAAAGACCCACTCCAGTAAATCGACCTTTTGTTTTTTCTTCAGATCATCTTCTACGAGGACAGGAACTTCCAGGGTCGTTCTTATGTGTGCATGAGCGACTGCCCAGACATGTCCTCCTACCTGAGCAGGTGCCACTCCTGCAGGGTGGAGAAAGGCTGCTTCATGATCTACGACCGCACCAACTACATGGGCAACCAGTACTTCATGAGGAGGGGCGAATATGCTGACTACATGAGCATGATGGGCATGAGCGACGTCATCAGGTCCTGTCGTATGATCCCCATGGTAAGAAACCATCTTACACTTCTTTTTAAACGTGGCGTCTGTTCTGTTCTGGGTTTAACCTGGTCATCATTGGCTCCACAGCACAGGGGATCCTACAGAATGAGGATCTACGAGAGGGAGAACTTTGGAGGTCAGATGTACGAGCTGATGGAGGACTGTGAAAGCATCATGGACCGTTACCGCATGTCCAACTGCATGTCCTGCAATGTGATGGACGGCCACTGGCTGATGTACGAGCAGTCCCATTACAGAGGCAGGATGATGTACATGAGGCCTGGCGAGTACAGGGACTTCATGAACATGGGCATGAGTGGCATGAGGTTCATGAGCATGAGGCGCATCACCGACTCCTGCTATTAAACTCTCTGCACTAAATAAAACTGTCATAATCTAATCTGATGTTGTATTTTAGTCATTATTCTCATTTAATCCTGAGAGACGTGGATGTAATCAGGACTAGCGTTCTATTCTCTATTTCTAAACGACACAAAACCAAACCAAACTTTCTGTTTTATCTAACGCTGCAGTAACCTTCCAGCCTCACAGAAATTAAGCCTCTTCTTGCTCACAAACACTTCAAGGTCTCCTCTGCAAATTCTAAACTTAAAAAGGTAGCTTTATTTCATACACACACATCTTTTAGGTGCAAGAAAAACAGTGAAAACATTAAACTGTAAATTTCAAATAAACAAATAAAATTTTACTCTATTTCCTGCATTAGCTGCAGATAGAAAATAGATGAGAAAATGCTTGGATTAGAAAAACCATGTTCATCATGAATCAGCATTCAACAAGTGTTGCCATTTTCACAGCTCACAGTGCAGCCGTTAAGACAACTCCGGTCTCCTTTTGGTTCTTTCCCCACCTGATTCAGTCTGTCCAACCCCAGAGAGTTCACTCAGGCATTCAGGAGATGCTGCAGACGGTACAGCTGCTTTGGTTTTTTTATAGTCTCCCCCCCTCTTCAGCTCTGTGGCGGTCATTCTTCTCTTTATGCCCTCCAAATACAAACTTTCCTGCACATAGAGGAATACTGACAAACACACAAGCAATGAGGCACAGTTTGGTCAGAATCAGAAATCCAGCTGCAAAAATGTTTAGTTTCATTCAGATAAACTATTAATAACTAGATAAATTGCATTTGTTTTGCAGAAATGCTGTTTAAATGCTGGATAGCTTAAACTGTTAGCTGAATCAGCTTAATAGTTGAACGGAGGCTGAAAGTAAGCAAAACTGTCAAAATGAGCTGAATGTATTGAAAGATGTGGAAGCAATAATCACAAACAAGCAAATAAAGCACAAAAAGTAAGTGAAGAATGGAGAAAAATAATCCTAAATAGCAAAAAACTGAAATCTGTGAACATTGTATAAAAATATAATGAAAAAAGACCAGAACATAGGTGAATGGACAAAAACATGCTGAACAGCAGAAAACTTAAATCTTTGAACATTGATTAAAAACTCAAAAGTTGAAATGTTAAACAGTTGGCATTTGAATGAGAATAGTTTAATATGTAAATTTTTACAATTGGTTGAACTGTGAATTTAGAAACATTTACAGATATCTGAAACTGATAGATTAACATATGTTCTGACTTGATATGGGATGGATGAATGGTTGGACGAATGAAATGATGGATGGATTGTTGGATGGATGTTAGATGGTTTATTGGATGGATGGATTCCTTAGGCCAAGCGGATCGATTTAATGTCCCCCATGTGTGGATGAGTATTTCTATTTAGCCAGAAGATGATTGACCTCTCTCAACCAGTCAGGGAGCTGGGAGGGAGCGGGGAACTTTCCCACCTTCTGACGATCAATCAAATTTAACTTGTTTCTAGTTTTAAGTACAGATAGTTCAAAAAGATCAAAAACAGGAGTCTGTTATTGGCTCAATATTCAGCTTTTTATATTCATTCCTATGAGACTTGGTTAAAGTGATTTGTAGTTCCTTGTGTTGCCATGGTAACAGATGACAGGAGTCTGCTTTAATAAAGCAATGTGCAATATCACATGACTCTTTTAAACTTTGAATAACATTTCTATATTAAAGTATGTTGATACAGTTGTGTCTAAAATGTTGTTAAATGTTGTTGCTAAGCACGTTGCCATGGCAACACAGAACACAATATGAAGTTAATACAAGACTCCTGGGACCAAGCAGGTTGAATTGATGTATCATATGTGTGGGTGCATATTTCCTTTTAGGCAGAAGACAATTGAAAACTCTCAGCCAATGAGAGAGCGGTGAAGGAGGAGGGGGCGGTTCCTGCCTTCTGACTAGTGTTAAAATGTCAGCAATGCTGCTAGTTTTAAGTGTATAGAGCTTAGAAAGATAAGAAACAGCAGTATGTTATAGGCTCAATATTACGCTTTTCACATTCATTTCAATGAGACTTCTTTGGGGATATCCTTATAAACTTGTGTTACCATGGTAACAGATAACGCAGTTAAAACTGAATACCAGATTCCTGAGATAAAGCTGGTCGATTTGATGTGTCATATGTGTGGGTGCTCGATCCTGCTTGGACAGAAAATGGTTGAACACTCTCAACCAATCAGAGAGCAGCACTGTTTTCACGCCTTTTCCTCGGCTGTTGGAGGCACTGTACTCCTGTTAAGGTTGGTTTATGCTTGACGCGTCCGCGAGGTCCGCACGGCTCCACGCGGCGAAATTGCGTCATTTTAACAACCACGCCCCTCCACCGCGCCTCCGCACGGCCCAAAATTTCCGCTACGCGCACCTAGGAAAATTTCTAATCACACGGACTGTCAGACGTGGAAAAACATGGCGGACCGGCAAGAACTAGTATGGCAGAGGTTGATAAATACAGATATTTGTATGATTCAGCTCTCAGAGATCACTGTGATCAACATGTTGTTAATAATTCTTGGAGAGAAATAGCTCGCACTGTCGGAAAAGATGAGGACGCTGTTAAAAATGCTGAAATGCCATGTTGTAAACAGTAATTTTTACTTTTACTATGGTGTAGTGTTGGATGCATGCTGTGTAGAGCTCCAATGCTGCCCCGTTCAGTTTGGGAGAATATTGGCTCACCGCAGAGACGAGCTGCATGAACCATAAACGCT
Organism: Nothobranchius kuhntae; assembly: GCA_006942095.1. NCBI lineage: Eukaryota > Metazoa > Chordata > Actinopteri > Cyprinodontiformes > Nothobranchiidae > Nothobranchius > Nothobranchius kuhntae. The sequence continues at coordinate 581,537 of SSNQ01000272.1, read as the reverse complement.
GCAAGTTGTGAAGCGCGTTCCATCCGCGAGCCGCATCACCAAGCGGAAAGTGAATGCGTCAAGCATAAACCAAGCTTCAATGAGAGAAGCCTTTAAATCTGTCCTTCAGAAGTGAAATTGGACCTGTCAAACTTCTCATCACCATTCGAAAAGTACTGCACCAATTTGAAAAATTCAAAAAGCGTGGACGCCTGAAGGCATTGGTGGTCATGTGTGTGGTCTTGTGTGCTTACCACAAATGTTCTAGAAGATATGAGGAGAACATTTTAGCTGTCTGTCGGCAACAGGTGCCTTTTTTTAAAGGGGTTTAAATGGATGAAACCTGGCACAGTCCTCCTGGGGATTGTAGTACAAAAATGTAATACCAACAGCAAAACTGAAGACAGCACTTTGAAGCTGACAAAAAAACCTACTAAATTTGAGAAAATCATTAGTGTACTATAAAAGATGTGGTCGGTGGAAATTTTTGTTTCAAGATTTCATATATCATGCATTTAACAGAGCTCAGATGTCATTTCAGACCTCTGAAACGTGTCATCGCCATTCAAAAACTGCTGCACCTATTGGAAAAATTCAAAAAGCGTGAGTGGCAGAAGGCTTTGATGGTCATCTGTGTGAATTTTTATGTGCCTACCATGAATTGTCTAGAAGCTATGACGAGAAAATTTTAGCTGTCTGAGCCGATAGGAGGAGAAAATCTCTGTTCCTTTAACATGGGTTTCAATGAGACAGAATCAGGGTCTCTCCTCCTTCTGAGGCTTGTAGAGAAGGAAATGTAGCACTTAAGGACAAAATGAAACCCATTCTGAAAAGCTGACAAAAATTCCTACTGTTTTAGATATA
>SSNQ01000272.1:557431-580684 GCA_006942095.1 Nothobranchius kuhntae | reverse complement strand
ACACACACATCTTTTAGGTGCAAGAAAAACAGTGAAAACATTAAACTGTAAATTTCAAATAAACAAATAAAATTTTACTCTATTTCCTGCATTAGCTGCAGATAGAAAATAGATGAGAAAATGCTTGGATTAGAAAAACCATGTTCATCATGAATCAGCATTCAACAAGTGTTGCCATTTTCACAGCTCACAGTGCAGCCGTTAAGACAACTCCGGTCCTTTTGATTCTTTCCCCACCTGATTCAGTCTGTCCAACCCCAGAGAGTTCACTCAGGCATTCAGGAGATGCTGCAGACGGTACAGCTGCTTTGGTTTTTTTATAGTCTCCCCCCTCTTCAGCTCTGTGGCGGTCATTCTTCTCTTTATGCCCTCCAAATACAAACTTTCCTGCACATAGAGGAATACTGACAAACACACAAGCTATGAGGCACAGTTTGGTCAGAATCAGAAATCCAGCTGCAAAAATGTTTAGTTTCATTCAGATAAACTATTAATAACTAGATAAATTGCATTTGTTTTGCAGAAATGCTGTTTAAATGCTGGATAGCTTAAACTGTTAGCTGAATCAGCTTAATAGTTGAACGGAGGCTGAAAGTAAGCAAAACTGTCAAAATGAGCTGAATGTATTGAAAGATGTGGAAGCAATAATCACAAACAAGCAAATAAAGCACAAAAAGTAAGTGAAGAATGGAGAAAAATAATCCTAAATAGCAAAAAACTGAAATCTGTGAACATTGTATAAAAATATAATGAAAAAAGACCAAAACATAGGTGGAGAATGGACAAAAAAATGCTGAACAGCAGAAAACTTAAATCTTTGAACATTGATTAAAAACTCAAAAGTTGAAATGTTAAACAGCTGGCATTTGAATGAGAATAGTTTAATATGTAAATTTTTACAATTGGTTGAACTGTGAATTTAGAAACATTTACAGATATCTGAAACTGATAGATTAACATATGTTCTGACTTGATATGGGATGGATGAATGGTTGGACGAATGAAATGATGGATGGATTGTTGGATGGATGTTAGATGGTTTATTGGATGGATGGATTCCTTAGGCCAAGCGGATCGATTTGATGTCTCCCATGTGTGGATGAGTATTTCCATTTAGCCAGAAGATGATTGACCTCTCTCAACCAACCAGGGAGCTGGGAGGGAGCGGGGAACTTTCCCACCTTCTGACGATCAATCAAATTTAACGTGTTTCTAGTTTTAAGTACAGATAGTTCAAAAAGATCAAAAACAGGAGTCTGTTATTGGCTCAATATTCAGCTTTTTATATTCATTCCTATGAGACTTGGTTAAAGTGATTTGTAGTTCCTTGTGTTGCCATGGTAACAGATGACAGGAGTCTGCTTTAATAAAGCAATGTGCAATATCACATGACTCTTTTAAACTTTGAATAACATTTCTATATTAAAGTATGTTGATACAGTTATGTCTAAAATGTTGTTAAATATTGTTGCTAAGCACGTTGCCATGGTAATACAGAACACAATATGAAGTTAATACAAGACTCCTGGGTCCAAGCAGGTTGAATTGATGTATCATATGTGTGGGTGCATATTTCCTTTTAGGCAGAAGACAATTGAAAACTCTCAGCCAATGAGAGAGCGGTGAAGGAGGAGGGGGCGGTTCCTGCCTTCTGACTAGTGTTAAAATGTCAGCTATGCTGCTAGTTTTAAGTGTATAGAGCTCAGAAAGATAAGAAACAGCAGTATGTTATAGGCTCAATATTACGCTTTTCACATTCATTTCAATGAGACTTGTTTGGGGATATCTTTATAAACTTGTGTTACCATGGTAACAGATAATGCAGTTAAAACTGAATACCAGATTCCTGAGATAAAGCTGGTCGATTTGATGTGTCATATGTGTGGGTGCTCGATCCTGCTTGGACAGAAAATGGTTGAACACTCTCAACCAATCAGAGAGCAGCACTGTTTTCACGCCTTTTCCTCGGCTGTTGGAGGTACTGTACTCCTGTTAAGGTTGGTTTATGCTTGACGCATCCGCGAGGTCCGCACGGCTCCACGCGGCAAAATTGCGTCATTTTAACAACCACGCCCCTCCACCGCGCCTCCGCACGGCCCAAAATTTCCGCTACGCGCACCTAGGAAAATTTCTAATCACGCGGACTGTCAGACGTGGAAAAACATGGCGGACCGGCAAGAACTAGTATGGCAGAGGTTGATAAATACAGATATTTGTATGATTCAGCTCTCAGAGATCACCGTGATCAACATGTTGTTAATAATTCTTGGAGAGAAATAGCTCGCACTGTCGGAAAAGACGAGGACGCTGTTAAAAATGCTGAAATGCCATGTTGTAAACAGTAATTTTTACTTTTACTATGGTGTAGTGTTGGATGCATGCTGTGTAGAGCTCCAATGCTGCCCCGTTCAGTTTGGGAGAATATTGGCTCACCGCAGAGACAAGCAGCATGAACCATAAACGCTGCAAGTTGTGAAGCGCGTTCCATCCGCGAGCCGCATCACCAAGCGGAAAGTGAATGCGTCAAGCATAAACCAAGCTTCAATGAGAGAAGCCTTTAAATCTGTCCTTCAGAAGTGAAATTGGACCTGTCAAACTTCTCATCACCATTCGAAAAGTACTGCAACAATTTGAAAAATTCAAAAAGCGTGGACGCCTGAAGGCATTGGTGGTCATGTGTGTGGAGTCTTGTGTGCTTACCACAAATGTTCTAGAAGATATGAGGAGAACATTTTAGCTGTCTGTCGGCAACAGGTGCCTTTTTTTTAAAAGGGTTTAAATGGATGAAAGCTGGCACAGTCCTCCTTCTGGGGATTGTAGTACAAAAATGTAATACCAACAGCAAAACTGAAGACAGCGCTTTGAAGCTGACAAAAAAACCTACTAAATTTGAGAAAATCATTAGTGTACTATAAAAGATGTGGTCGATGGAAATTTTTGTTTCAAGATTTCATATATCATGCATTTAACAGAGCTCAGATGTCATTTCAGACCTCTGAAACGTGTCATCGCCATTCAAAAACTGCTGCACCTATTGGAAAAATTCAAAAAGCGTGAGTGGCAGAAGGCTTTGATGGTCATCTGTGTGAATTTTTATGTGCCTACCATGAATTGTCTAGAAGCTATGACGAGAAAATTTTAGCTGTCTGAGCCGATAGGAGGAGAAAATCTCTGTTCCTTTAACATGGGTTTCAATGAGACAGAATCAGGGTCTCTCCTCCTTCTGAGGCTTGTAGAGAAGGAAATGTAGCACTTAAGGACAAAATGAAACCCATTCTGAAAAGCTGACAAAAATTCCTACTGTTTTAGATATAATTTGTTTCGGTACTCCAAACGGTCTGGGTGTTGGAAAGAGTTGTCTCCAGAAAATGTATATTTTGTAAGGTATAGCCGTTAGCTGCAAGCCAGCGTGCGTCTCATTTCAATCGGACTTACGGTTTTCTCAGGACAATGCCAGAAATGGAGCAAAGGAGGGGCATTGCTCCTATCTCTGCCCATTATAATTTTTGTGATTTTTTCTAAAAATCTCAAGCCGTACCTCAACGTCTATCTGTGATTTTAGAAAAACTGTAATAGATATCAAGAAGATTTTTTTAACCAGTAATAGCTGAAAGTCTTGTGAGTTTGTTGAAACTTGAATGACGCCTCTAGGTTAAAGTTAACCTATAAGAGTAAGAGTTCAAATAGGTGATAGGATTTAGCTGAAAAATGAGCAATCCCATTCATTTCAATGGGACCAAAACACGCAGAGAATGCTGAAGAATTGTGGAAGTAGTTAAATGCCAAAGAAAGTACGGAAGCAGAATAATAATAACTAGATAAATTGCATTTATTGCAGAAATGCTGTTTGAATGCTGGATAGCTTAAACTGTTAGCAGTATCAGCTTAATAGCTGAAATGAACCTGAAAGTAAGCAAAACTATCAAAATGAGCAGAATGTGTTGAAAGATGTAGAAGCAAAAATCACTAACAAGCAAATAAAGCACAAAAAGTAAGTGAAGAACGGAGGAAAAAAATCCTAAATGGCAAAAAACAGAAATCTGTGAACATTGTATAAAAATCTGGACAGCTAAAATGTCTAAACACCTGTTATTTCAGTTGGACAAGTTTAACAGTTTAATCTTTACATTTAGCTGAACTGTGAAATTAGCAGCTTGTGCTAAACTTGGTAACTGATTGCTGAAGTTGTTGAATAGCTGAAGTTACCAACCAAGCAACGGTACCTTTCAGAATAAAAGCTGAACTCGCTGACCCAAGGAGGGTCTCTTTTTGACGCTGTGAAACACCTGTCGCTTTTTACCTGGAGACTATTCAAAGACTGGTTTGTCGCACTGTCGACGCTGTACCATCGGCTCCAGTACCAGAGGAGGGTCGTGGACCTGGCATCCGGATCTGTACGGAGGTCTCACTGAGGGTAGGTGTGGATGCGACAATATGGCGTCTAATGTGTTTATGACTACGGGTCTCAAATTCTGATCAGTTAGGAGCAAAACATCATCACCCACTCAGACTTGCTTCTCCGGATGCGAGGGTTCTGAATTTGACATCATTCACACACACCATTCACCTTACACTTCATTCCAGCAGAACATCCATCATTAGAGAGTTAGTCTTGTTAAAATGTTTAAAATTATTTAGTAATAAATTTCCTTAAACATTTGAAAGTCTCTCTCTCTTCTCTTGTCTCTCAGTTAATGCAAAGTGTTATTAGAAAATCCCTGTAATAAAAAGACCCAATCTTCTGATTTAAATAACCCAGTGTCCGTAAGATGGAATTCATACTAGATATGCTGGGACAATTGTTACGCAGTTTATGTAATCGCTCTTCTCCTTCTGTCGTTGTAAGACCCAGAAAATGAGAAATAGTAATTAGCGCCCCCACAGTCACAGATTACGCTAGGTCACAGATTTTGCTGTAAGACCTGTGCACCACATTCTCTCTAAAGGCGCATCACTGCTGTGAAGCACGCCGCACATACAGCTACGTCAGCTCAGGCAAGAGGAGAGAGAAAAAGAGACGAGTTTTCTGACACCATGTGCTTTCCTGCAATGATTGACATCACGCAGCAGCTGACCATGCATGCGTCAGATGTGGAAGAGACGGCATCCAAACAGAAATATAGACAAGGATCAAGCACAAGAAAGAAAAAGTCAAAACCAGAGGATTGTGTTGTTGGAACTAAAAAGAAAACCTTTGTGTGCATAAACATCCCAGCTGCTGTTCATGAGACAGAAGAGAGAATTATTGTGTCTGGATGTGGACTCGAGATGGACTTTTACAGCAGCATCACTCATTCAGTTCAATTCAGTTTATTCATATACCATCAAATAACAACAAGAGTCATCTCAAGGCACTTCACACAAACATTGCAATTGGCCCTTTGCACGTGACGTCACGCCACTCCTGAGACCTCCACCGTTGCCATGATGGACGGCAAAAGACCATTTACACCCGTTGAAACTCAAGTGAAGCTAGTCAAAACAAGCCAGTTTGTAGCCTTTTATCGCTTTTATTTAGTTGATTTGACAGTAAAATGGTTTTAGCTTGCTGCATGGTTGGCTGCACTAACAGACAAGGACGTAAACTCAACTCGTTTTGTTTTTTTAATAACTTTGATGGAGATCGAGGACGGAGATGAACTGCAGCGATCAAGCGGACTAGCAGCCCTCAGATTTGCAGCAAACATGTTTTTACCGGGTAAGATTAACGTTCATTTATTTCACGAGGAAGACAGGGACAGGGATAAATGTGATGTGTTTATACTAATTATTGATAATCCTGATGGACGGTATTTCACCACGGAGGATGCACGATGTTCACTGTAGTGTAAAGCGAGATTATTAACAATATTAAAGCTCCAATGTATGATTACGTGTGTTAAAATTACGTTATTTATTTATATGAGCGTCTGTGTTCAGTGATCTTCTCATTCCGGTGTGAGAGCAGCAGCTGAACCCGGTAACACCACCAGCAACAGAAGCTGGTAGGGATCTGGACTTTTTAAAAATCAGCTTTGGTGTAAAGTGAAACGCTGTTTATAACAAAGTTATAAATCCAGCGGGGTGAATTTAGGCAAAGTCAGCAACATGTTCAACATGACAGCTCTAGAGAAGAACTGCAAGGAAGAATGGGCCAAAATACCGGCTAGTGTGTCAAAGCTGCAGAGCTCCAGACGTTTTTCCTCACCCTCCTAAGTTACATTAAAGTGTTGAGGTGAACTTTTTTTATTGACCGAATACTTATTTTCTGCACCATCTTACAAATAAATTCTTTAAAAGCCAAACAATGTGATTTATTAGATTTTTTTAAACATCTTGTCTCACAGTTGAAATTTACATATAATAAAAATTACAGACCTCTCATATTTTTGACTTTATTTTGGTGGCTGCCAAATAATCTTTTACTCCACTATCGCCACAGCTGCCCTGGGACACAGGCGCTGCAGGATCCCTCAGACCCCCACCAGCAGGCAAGGAAGTCGAAGTGTCTTGCCCAAGGACACGTCTGTGACGGAGGGCGTGACTCACACCCAAAGGCCTCCGGTTACAGGGCGGGCCCTTAACTCCTCAGTCACCATCACCCCGACCTGTGTTTCCTACAGTAGCAGCCCAGTGACACCATCAGTCCTACAAAGTCTGGTTGAATATCTTTCTTGATTTTCCACCACTGTGAACGTTTTGCAGACACACACAAATATATGATGTTATCCAGAGACAGCAGCACCTCTGGGACCTCAAAGATAGTTAATGTCTACAAGAAGAATATAATGTCATTTGAACTTATTAACCAAATAACTAAGTCAAATACGCAGTATAATATGCATCATTTGTACAGCTATAAGGCCTCTTTAAATGTAAATGTGTGTGAAGCTTGGCCATATTTAGACTTGGTTCTAATCCACCGAATCATTCCTGAAATAGAATCAACATGGGTGATGTCTGCTTGCAAATATTTCTGCCAACCAGCAGGTGGTGCTGTTTCATGAAGGTGGGGTTTACCAGGAGATCCTGTTCTCCTTGAGGTGCCGTGTACAAATGTTTTTAATAGAGCTAAAGCCAGAGAGAAGGAGCAGCAGTAAATGGTACCATATCAGCTGAACCAGTGAAGAAAGGGAACCATCCTCCCATAAATACACGTTTGCAGACAACCGCTGCAGTCCCACAGTTGCATATCCTCTTTTCCTGGAAGTTATTTGTTGTTTGTCCCTCAGCTCCAAGATCCTTCCTCTTCAAGTTGTCACCGAGCTTCTGGTTTCCCACACTAGCCCAAGACGAAAAAAAGTACAAGTGCAACGATGACGACAACTGCTCCGACTGCAACGCCGATGAGCACTCGTTTGGTCTTCTGGTTCTGACATCTTTTCTGTTCCTTCACTTTGTAGGTGCTCTTTTCAAAAACTTTACCCTGTGGAGAAAAACACAAAGTCAGAGAGAATTTTCCCTCTCCTCTAAACAATTTAAACTGAAATAAATGCATCACACCAAGACATTTAGTCGGACTGAGCGAGATTTGTGTCCTCGGTCTGACGTGCTGCTTTGCCTCAAAACACTTCCTGCATATTAAAAAGTCTGGATTGTTGCACAAACACTCTTTTTGTGTCTCTGCATACCCACACAAACGTAATGCAGCCCACTTTAGGTCTTCTCTCTGAGCTCAAGCATTGTGAAACTTGTTCTCTGGGATTTCCACATCCCCCTCTCTCTCTCTCTCTGATCACTGTGGAAAACCCCATTAAAACTCCCCAGGCCAGCAGAACGCCAGACATGATGCTGACAAACGGGACCGTCCCCTCCCAACAGGTCACGCCTCTCTGACCTCACAACCATCACCGATGAACTCGTTGTTGTTATCATGCATCTAACTTCTCCTTCTCTAGGATATTTAGTGATAAATGACATGCTGTAATGACATATGTTATATAAAACTTTAGTTTTTGTACCTGCACCAAATACTTACATGTCTGAGATTCCTGGTTTAAGTTAACCAGACAATGTGCTCCTCTGAGGTCAGCTGACCTAAACCACACATGCTGATATAAATCGCTTTCTGTAGATAATTACTTTCATCTCAACATAAAGCACTTTCATTTAATTTAATGAACAGTTCATAAACATGTGACCATATAGGAAATACTATAAATTGTCACATTTAAATGAGATAATCAAAATGAAGTGTACTCCTTCATAAATCATTATTTTTGTCTTTTTTAGACAAATTTCACATTTTATTTTGACGATAGACAAGCGGCCGAAATGAGTTTCCTCCGTAGGGTGGCCGGGCTCAGCCTTAGAGATAGGGTGAGGAGCTCGGACATTCGGGAGGGACTCGGAGTAGAACCGCTGCTCCTCCGGATCGAAAGGAGCCAGTTGAGGTGGTTTGGGCATCTGGTCAGGATGCCTCCTGGACGCCTCCTTGGGGAGGTGTTTCGGGCATGTCCTGCCGGCAGGAGGCCCCCGGGTCGACCCAGGACACGTTGGAGAGGTTACATCTCCAATCTGGTCCGGGAACGCCTTGGGGTCCTGCCGGAGGAGCTGGTGGAGGTGGCCGGGGAGAGGACGGTCTGGAGCTCCCTAGTTGGGATGCTGCCCCCGCGACCCGGACAAGCGGAGGAAGACGACGACGACGATAGACATTTGGATGTAGAAAACTGCGGCTGGTGTTTTGCATGGGGGCGTGGCCTAAAGAAGATCATCGACCCAAGTGGTGAGTGCTCTGTGTGTTTGTGTTTAAAAGCTAGCTTGTTTTGAAGATTTGATACTGCAGCTTTAAATGTGATGAAACGGACCCCTTGTCTGCTGCTGCTCGCCCTCTTCCTTTCTCTCAGACTTTTACCTGAATTTTAATTCATACTGCCATACTGTGCAGCTTTTTCATATTTTTAAATCATTGTCTTGTGCTGAAAGGACCCTTTACAGCAGGGGTATTCAATTCCAGGCCTCGACTCGAGGACTGAATACCCCTGCTGACCCTGGTTTCTCTGGTCCAACACACTTGATTCATGGTTGGATCACCTGTGCAGCAGCTCATCAGGCTCTGCAGAAGTCTGTTAATCACCTGCTGATTGTTGAAACAGAGTTAAAGCTAAAATGTGCTAGATACCGGCCCTGCAGGCACAGAACTGAATACCCTTGCTTTACAGGGTTAATGAAATGTCTGTCAGACCCCCACCGCTCTCTGTGGCCAAAATATCGCACTTGCAACTTCAGAGTCGCCAGTCCAGTCCCTGTTGAACTTGGTACAAATTAAGCGGACATACCTGGTGCTACAGTCTGCTCCCAGCATGTTTCCTGTATGTTTTGCTTTGTGAACACAGCTGCGTTGTTTGATTTAGAGATGAATCACTTCTGTAGAAACTAATGAAGGCTCAGGAGACATTTCAGCTGGTAGGGTAATGTGTTAAAAAGATGAACGCACCAATGCTGTCTCTAACAACCAATAGGGGGTGCTAAAAGCAAGTCAAAACTACCTAGCATCACTTTATGGAAGAAAAGGAGTGATACGAGTGTTGGGTGGAGGGGAGTTCCAGTATTCAATAATCTCACATTAAAGCTGGAACACAAACACCAGTGCGGCATCTACAGTGTGGAGGTTGTAGGTTCAACAATAGAACGACCCAGAATAAGGTCAGATCAGTGGGGCTGTGTTCCCACTCTGGCCTCTGGTCTGTTTACACAGCTGAGATGTTTTCAGAGGGACAAAAATGCAGATGGGCAGACCGTGGAGATTTATATTCAAGAGGCAGACCTGCTGAGCTTGGAGCCAGTAAAAAAAGTCTCTGCACTGAAAGCACCAAAACCACAAGGCAGATCTTTCCACATGAAACCTGTATACTTGTGTGTCTACATTCACACTAAGCAAAGCACCAGTCTTCTCTAGGTGGCAGCAGGACTGCGTGATGAGGAAAATCCTGACAGAGATTGTAGAAAATGATAAATTACAGTTTAGGGCCGTTTGTGTAAATGCTGAAGAGTTTTCATGTTTAACTTTAACTCATTATTACTGCTGTAGCCTCTCAGCTCCTCAACCCGATGTTGTGTCCAGATGTGTTCCCCTGATGAAAACTGTTTTGGTTCCGTCTCTCCTCCACATCTTAGGTGTGTTCTTGCTGTGTCTTGGTTCTAATTCCATGCTAACGTTCTTTTTTTAAAACACACAAACGGTTCCGTTACCTGTTTTTTCGCTACGTTTCGTCTGCGGCTGCAGACTTCCTCAGGCTGACGCTGATGGTGGCGCGTCACTTCCTTCTTCGTTTATCCGTGGGCAGCAGAGGATGTAGCGAAAAAACAGGTAACGGAACAGTTTCTGTGTTTTAAAAAAGAACGACAGCATGGAGTTCTCCTCCACATGCTGCTAGCTCTGTGTCCATGGTGACAGCTGATGCTGCCATGAACAACACAGTTTAAACTCGACTATGAAGAGACAGACACGCTGGTTTCATCATCCGACATATTTCATTACACCACTCAGCCCTACTGACCACCATACAACAAGCCAACAGCTAATGGTGTCTTAAAATAAAATAGGAAACACTATTTTATAACCCTATACGGCTGTAAAGACATCATCATTCACACTGGTTTTTATGTTCTTGCGCAGCAGAAGAGAAGGAGGAAATGGTTACCTGCAGCGCTTTTGGAACAACCCTGGTCCAGCTAGCTTACATCTTCAGTTTCATCAAACTGTGGTCACTGACAAAGTTCTTTACAACAGGTGAGATGATAGCTGGCCGGAACCGTTCCACAGAAACCTGCTTTTATTAACCCTTTGCTTTTAGGGAAGAACCCTGCATGTGAGGCAACGTGGGAGCGGTGTGACCCACGTGTCGACCGCCGGACACACTGGCCTTGTGGTATGTCCTGGACACTCGGTCGTACCCAGGGAGACCAGCTTGCTTCATTCATCTTAGGAAACAATAGGAAATACCTTTCTAAACATAGCACCGTTTAACACAATCAGGATGTAAATTGTACATTAGTTTTCCTCTCCAGCTCCACCTAAAGAATATTTATAGACATCAATATGACATTTCTTGATCCCATCGAAATTTCCAGGAGAAATTCACCTCAGACCCTTGAAGTCAAAATAGTATGATGGGCCTCCTACCTTCTCCATCAGCTCTTCAGCCTGAACCTCCAAGTCGCTCAGTTTGTTGTGTCTTTCATCAGCTTTGTTCAAGTTGTCCAGCATGATCTCCTTCACCTCCTCCACCTCCTCCTGCGCCTGCTGCAGGCGACTCTTCCCGTTCTCCTGGAGCACATCACCACACACAGCATGGTGTCAAAATATATATGTACACCACTTTTCCAAGCGAGAGGACTCCACAGCGCCTTACGCTACCGTCATTCACACACGGGTGGTGATGAGATACGTGGTAGCCGCAGCTGGCCTGGAGCACACTCACAGAAACCACCAGCAGCAGGGCTAAGTGTCTTCCTCATGGACAAAACGACTGACACAGACGGTCTGGCTTCAAACCAGCAACCCACTGGTTACAGGGGAAACCCCTGAGCTGCCATCACACAAAAATGTGTCCCGTTACTCGCTTAGCTGTGTTTCTCACACGGTTTCAGTTGTGGTGTAAGGGTTAATGGCTACATGTTTAGTCAAAACACACACACACACACACACACACACACACACACACACACACACACACACACACACACACACACACACACACACACACACACACACACACACACACACACACAGTGTTTAGAGATAAACAGAATCTGGCAGCACTGCTTGTTTTGTGGTGGCTATCTCCTACTTTGAAAGTCATCTCTGTAGGCTGACGGAGAATATGATTAATTATGTCGACTTCTTCAGTAAATAACAGGAAACAGATTCAGAAAGCTCTCTGAAGCTTTACTTTCACAAGCCTGGACTTTTCTGGCAGAAGATGACCTTAAGGAGACTGAAATGCGAGTACGGGATTTTAATTTCCTTTCAGGAAGATAAACATAAAATCATAATAATAATAATAATAATAATAATAATAATACATTTTATTTAAAAAAAGTGCCTTTCTGGTCACTCAATGACACTGTACAGAATAAAAACACAAATCATTCAGTAAGTAAACAAACATCAACAAACAAGGCACTCTAAAATTCAAAGTTGATATGTGGTTATGAAGAGGTGAGTTTTGAGTTGTTTTTTGAATTCTGTGAATGAGTTAATGTTCTTGATGAGAGGGGGAAGAGAGTTCCAGAGTTTGGGAGCGGTGCAGCTGAAGGCTCTGCTCCCCATGGTGCTGAGACGAAAGGAGGGTACAGAGAGATGAATGGAGGAGGAGGACCTGAGGGAACAAGACGAGGTGACGATGTGAACGAGATCTGTGAGGTAGTGAGGGGCGAGGTTATGGATGGCCTTGAAGGTGAGAAGGAGAATCTTGAAGTTAATCCTGGTGTGCACTGGTAGCCAATGGAGTTGTTTGAGGATGGGGGTGATGTGATGAGAGATGGGAGTTTTAGTGACGATGCGTGCTGCTGCATTCTGAACCAACTGGAGCTTACGGAGGGTTTTCTGAGTGAGACCTGAGAGAAGAGAGTTGCAATAATCGATACGTGATGTAACCAGACTATGGACAAGAATAGAAGTAGAGTGGACATCAAGGCAGGGGCGAAGACGATTAATGTTAGGAAGATGGAAATAAGCTGACCGTGTGATGCCATTGATATGAGGTTGGAAGGATAGTGTGCTGTCTAGGATGACACCCAGACTCTTGACCTGGGGAGAGGGGGAAACTGAAGTATTATCAACAGTGACAGAGAAACGGTCAAATTTTGAGAGGGTGTTCTTGGTACCAACCAAAAGAAGTTCTGTTTTGTCTGTATTTAATTTCAGGAAGCTTGAACTGAACCAGGATTTTATTTCTTGAAGGCAGGTGATGAGGGAGGAGGGAGGAAGAGCAGAATTTGGCTTACTGGACAAATAGAGCTGGGTGTCATCCGCGAAGCAGTGAAAATGAATATTGAATCTGCGGAAGATATTGCCAAGGGGAAGGATGCACTGTATATAATGAAAAGGAGGGGCCCCAGGACAGAGCCCTGGGGCACACCAGAAGAGACAGAAGAGGGCTTTGAGCGGGAGGATTTGATAGTAATGAACTGAGTGTGACCTGATAAGTAGGACTGGAACCACCGAAGTGGGATGTTAGCAATGCCGATGGAAGATGACCTATGGAGGAGAATGGAATGAGATATTGTGTCAAAGGCCGCACTCAGATCAAGGAGGACCAGGATGGATAGTAGACCGGAATCAGCAGCAATGAGGAGACTGTTAGTTATTTTGAGGAGGGCTGTTTCTGTGCTGTGAAGTGGGCGGAAACCGGACTGGAAGGCTTCATAGAAGGAGTTTAGTGTCAGATGGGTGTGGAGCTGGGCAGCAACAATTTCTTCTAAAACTTTGGAGACAAAGGGTAGGTTGGAGATGGGACGGAGATTAGTAAAAATGTTAGGATCCGAACCAGGTTCTTTAAGTATCGGAGTAACTGCAGCAGTTTTGAAGATAGAGGGAACAATACCGGAGGAAAGGGATGCATGTATGAGAGCGGAGACGAGAGGGAGCAGGGAGGGGAGGCAGGATTTAATCAAGGCCGTGGGAAGGGGGTCGAGAAGGCAGGTAGAAGGCTTTGACTTGTGGATAATATCTGATATCTCAGAATCACTGGGAAGTTGGAAACTGGAAAATAACTGTTGGTTCTGGAGGATCATATGGGGAGGTAGGGGGGATGCTTTGGTTGATTGCACGGTGAATGTTTATTATTTTTTCGTTGAAGAACAGAAGAAGGGCATTACAGGTAGCAGTAGAGCACATGTGTGGGGGCAGAGTATCGGATGGCCGGTGAATTTTATTGATAATGGAGTACAGTGACTTAGTGTTGCCTCGATTGGAGTTGATTAGACAGGAGTAATACTGTTGTTTGGTTAGTGTGATTAAGTCCTTATACTGAGTCATATGATTTTTATATAGTTCTTTGTGAATGGTGAGACCAGTTTTTCTGTAGAGGCGTTCAAGCTGCCTGGATTTGGTTTTCAGCGTCCGGAGTTGAGGGGAAAACCAGGGAGCAGACTGACAGAAAGTAACAGAACGGGTTCTAACTGGAGCAAGGGAGTTTAAAATGTGAACTAACTGGTCATTGTAGAGAGCAGCCAGGTCATCAGGAGAGGAGAGATTGTCCGGTAGCTGAATATTATCAATATAGGAGGATAAGGTGTCGATATTGATGTCCTTTATATTCCTAAAAGAGACGAGCCAGGTTGGTTTGGTAAAAGAAAGCTGGGTTACAATATTGAAGGAAATAAAATAGTGATCAGTGATGTGGAGATCATCAGCTGCACAGTTAAGAGGGGTGAGACCAGAGCAGCACAGCAGATCCAGGCAGTGTCCTTTGGAGTGAGTTGGAAAGTTGATGTGCTGATTAAATCCAAGGCTGTCCAGGCAGGATGAGAAGTCTTTGGTGAGGGGAAGATCGCTGTTGTCCATGTGTATGTTAAAACCTCCAAGCACTATTACATTAGATGAGAGTGTAGATAAATGAGTGAGCAGTACTGAGACTTCTGACAGAAAGTCTTTGTGAGGTTTAGAGGGCGGTTAATCCAATGATAGTGGGGGTAGGCCCATTAAGTTTAAAAACCAAATACTCAAAGGAATTAAAATCAGAGACAGACACTGGCAAAACTCTCCAATTCTCACGATAGATTATCGCGAGACCTCCTCCGCGAGAACCGCGTGGTTTGGTGAGGTAAACAAACCCGGGAGGAGTAGCGTCATTGAGCTGGGAGAAATCAGCTGGCTGCTGCCAAGTTTCGCAACGGCACATGAGGTCGATTCCACGGTCCTTGATGAGATCGTGAATGAGATGACCTTTCCCAGTGAGAGAGCGGATGTTGAGAAGGCCGAAGTTGACGGTGGTGCTGTCACATCCATGAGCTTTAGCTGTCCTGGCGAGGCTGGCTAACGAGGACTGATCAGCTGTCCGGCGGTATGAGTTCCTGTGAGGATAACGGCGAGTGGTGGACCAGAAAGAATTGATTGAAGCGGAGTTGTGGTAGTGGAAATTCCTGCGTGAGCCGCGGTGGACATATCTCCGATGGAGAAGATGAGAGATGTCCGGGTCGAGGTGCAGTGAAGCCGGTGGAGATCCAGGGCGGTGGCGAATCCTGAGGAGCTCAGCGGCAGTGTACTGGAGGAAGCCAGCAGCAGCAGGTCGGTGGAAGATGAATGATAAAATCCAGATGAGTGCGGACCACATGTGAATAGCGTTGGTCCACATAATAGAGGTTAGGATTGATATAGATATTATATATATAGATATGACATAGATAGCATGCTTCTTCTATTTTAATAAAAGCCACTCAACATCAAATCTACTGTACAACCCTACTAGACCTGGACACAAATCTCCACCTTGGTCTGAGTTATTGATAGAATCGTTTTTGGCGGCATACGTCCCCACTTTTGTGAGGATGACGGGCCAAATTGTAGAAAAGTTTTTGGCCACGTGGGCACAGCTGTCGATGGAAACTGACTTTCTGACGCAGCAATGCTGCCTGGATGAGTTTTAGTTTGCATTCAGCTCTTGTTCTCAGGTAAATCGAAACCAGAGTCGTTGCTCTAGTCAGATGAAGTAAGACTGGTCTTCCAAGAACACATTCAGGTAGAACCGTGTCTGGATAGACAGGAACAACAAGTTTCCTTTCTGTTTTAACCCTGAGCCACGACAGGAAGCCAGCATCCTAGAAGGTGAGGAGAACAGGAAACCAGCAGTCAGAAGACAAAATCCACACTCTGGTCTGGTCCTTTTGGTCCGTTTTCCCTCCGCCTGGACCTGATCACACAGTGTGAATCTGGCTGAAGAAAGAATGAACACGTGCCACTTATTTATCTGGCAGTTATAAATGCTCTGGGAGACTCGAGTCTCATTCTGGGCACACCACATTTTGGCCAAACAATAGAGTGTTGCAAAATGAGCTGGCTGTGTCTTAACACAGGAACTGCTGCCCATTCCAGCTTCCTTCCTTCCTCCCTCCCTCCTGCCTGCATGAGTTACCTGGTTTCACAACACCTATGTTCACCACAGCTCACTATTGCCCTTTGTTTATTCACACGAATGCCTTAAGTGTGCTCTCGACCTTTAAAAAGTTATAGTGTTAGTTATTAATAGTTTTACTTCACCATAAAAGCAGGGCTGACGTCATGTAGGTAAAATCCCGTGTTCTTGCGCTGACTGACCGCTGCAGCCAGACTGAACACCTGTGAGTGGGAGCGCCTGTCGGCCATGAGCAGCGCGTGTTTGTCAGCAGCCGGAGCAGAAGTTAGTCTTCATGAGGACGGAGGTCTGTACTCACCATGTCTGTAGCGGCGCTACTCGGGTCTGACAAGAAACTTTGTCCGCGCGAGCTTTAAAGGTCGACCACAACCAGGAAACACAACTCACTCACTCACTCACTCACTCGCTCACTACGGTCAACGCCGCGCGTGTCGGTAAAGTCAACCGCCCCTCCTCCGGGCTCCGTCACTTTCGCTCTTCTGTCTGTCATTGGGACGTGAGGCGTTCAGGGACCTCGCGGAAAGTTCGCAACTCAGCCTCACACAAAGGAGAGGCGGACCAAATAAACATCTTTATTTATGTTCTAAGTTCTGACTTTATGTAAGCTTTCATTAGAATTAAGTGTTTAGAGTTTCTTCATCTCCATTTCAGGTAAAAACATCAGAAGAACAACGTTCATCCTCCATTTAGTTGTAGATCACTTCATTGTCAATTAGCTGACTAACTAATTAACGAACTAACCAATTAAATAACCAACTAATTGTATAATAATCAAACTAACTAACCTATTAATTGACTTTAAGTTAATTTTGTTACATGTGAAACAAAAAAATGTAGTATGTAAGTAATCTTTTTTTCGTGTCATTTCCTGTAACACCAACCCAGGACTTTTTAAGTCTTTAAAGTAAGTGAGTAATTTTTAGATACTTCTATTTGAAATATTTTGTAGTTTTAGTACATTTAATCCTACTAGAATGCTACTAAATGTTAGACTAGAAATCTAGACAGCAGAAGAAAATGAATTTGCTCTGCAGGTCGGTCTAGCCACGCTCCATTGAACATCAGCAGCTCTACTATTGGCCTGAGCAGTTTTGTGTCTTGCCAATCAGAGCGCTCTATCTGTTTGGTGGGCGGGATGTTGCGATGGAGCGAGTAAACAAATATGGCAGCGGATCGTTTAAAACGCCTTTGGCATTAACTTTGGACTAATTAGACTTGGGCTTTTCTTTGAGTCAAGAGCGGATAGAGGTACATAAGTCCTTTCTCTAGAGTAAGAATGTATTTGCGTCTTCTACAGTGTATGGCAGACTTTTCCGATGACTGACATCTGTAGTGGTGAGTATGTCACATTGTTCTTTATCCAATAGCACGCAGAGACAGTTTGAAAGACAACCATAAGTCCTGCCCCATGATTGAGCTCTGTGTGTTGTGGCATACTGTATATAGAATGGTTTGTTGTCAGGCTAACTAAATGATAGATTCCACACACACTCATGTTGGGATGGTGATTTGGACAGGTATGTCAAAAGTGTGACCCGGGGGCCGTTTGCAGGACTCAGTGATTTTATTTGGCCTCCAGCTGCATTTCTAGACCGGTGGAATTTTCTTTCTCCAGCAGGTTGCTGATGTACATCAAGCGCATGTTTCTCGACAGGCCTAGGTTTGAACAGTGCTAATATAAAAAGTCAACATAAACTATTTTAGTATATTTTAAGGATAAACGTTTTTGTGACCCTCAGGGAAGTTTGGACACGCCCGCTGAAAACAGCCTAGGTAGCAACATCAGATTCTTTTTATACGTTTATCTTGTTTTTCAGATAATCTAAAACACACGTGACATACTGATGGTAATATTTATTGTGTGTCGTGTCTCTTGTGTAGAGTTTGTCCCCTGAGCTGGTATTCCAGTCCGAGTCGAGCAGCTGAACGAAGCTCAGCTGTGTTCTTTACAGATATTTCTTTATCTCCTCCCTGCAGCAGGAAACCCACAGCCACAGCTCAGGAGATACGTGCTGAACCCAGTCATGTGCTGTTGTCTGTCCAGAAGGTCAGGCCCTGTGACACCAAGCCATTCCTCACAGCTGAAACACCATAGAGTCAGCTTGCTCAGATGGGCTCATGACTGTTTGGTCCCTTAAGGGTGTTGTCTACATCTGGGTTGTGCAGGTTTTTAACAAAGTGACAGCCAGTCCACCCTTAGATATATGTGAAAAATTCACATGATATTCCCAGAGAGACTACCACTCAGTCTGTGCTAGGAATAACACGGTCCTGCTGCTTTTTATTATATTTTGTGTCATGGAACATCATCGTGTTGTTTTTAATTGCAGAAGCTGGATTTAAATCTTGTGTTTGTGGAAGAATAAAACAATAGTATTATTGTAAAGTTCATCTTTTGTACGTTCTTGCTGTGTTAGTCTTCAAATTCCATTTTTGGTTCGTTTTTAAACACAGATAAGGTTTTTTCTTTACCTTGCTGCTGTTTCGTTTGCGGCTGCAAACATCCTCGGAGCTGACGCTGATGGTGGCGTCACTTCCTATTCCGTTTATCCGCGGGCAGCCACCATCAGCGTCAGCTCTGAAGATGTTTGCAGCCTCAAACGAGACGTCAGCAAGGTAAAGAAAAAACCTTATCTGTGTTTAAAAACGAACCAAAAATGGAATTTGAAGACAAACACAGCAAGAATGTACAAAAGATGTTTAAAGAAAAATACAGACAACAATGAGCACAATAAACCAGTGTTACCCCTAACATACATCAAAGGCATAACAGAAAAAATAAGAGCAACAATGAAAAAACACAACAGAAACACACCAACAAAACCATACACAACAGTTAGAAACAGATTAGTACACCCAAAAGACAAGATACCAGCTGGACTTAAATGTGGAGTCGTTTACAAAATCCCACGCAAACTCTGCAATAAAGCATACACAGGAGAAACCGGACGCCAACTCAACACACGAACAATAGAACATAGAAAGGAGTGCGAGAGAGAAACAAGTCGAAAACACACAAGAGCAGCAAAAGAAGAAGCAGAAAGTACAATAAAGAAATCGGCCGTAACAGATCACTGCACAAGAGAAAACCATATAATGGACTGGGACAACACAAAGATTATAAACACCGAACAACAGAAAGACAAAAGATGGATAAAGGAAGCTATAGAGATGAGGAGACGTGGATGTGAGACCATGAACAGGGACGATGGAGTTTACTCGTTGGATCGCACATGGGACTGCATCATCGGAGAGGGGAGAGCGGGCAGCAGAGGGCGACAACGTCCTCTGCTGCCGGCGGATAAACGGAGTAGGAAGTGACGCCACCATCAGCGTCAGCTCTGAGGATGTTTTGCAGCCGCAAACGAAACATCAGCAAGGTACAGAAAAAACCTTATCTGTGTTTAAAAAAGAACCAAAAATGGAAATTGTAAAGTTCATTTCTAAAAAAAAAAACAGTGGTAGTGTGATAACATGGTCACAGAAAGATCACATTCAGCATCTTTTTTATTATTATGTAAATTAAATCAAGTCAGGGGCTAGGGCTCACTTCATCACTGTCTCACTGCTGCTACCTTCCTGTTAGCCCTGTTATTATAGACCACTAAGATTCCTGACACAAACACCTCCTTCACCACAACAGGTGTGTCAGGGCAACAATCTGAGGCCATTTTCTGGTATCCACGGCTTAACCCTTTGTTAACCTCTGACCTTGTGTCTCAGAGTGTGTCATTGACTGTAAATAAAGGTATAGACAACATGACAAAGGTAAAACCATCAAAAGGTGAACCAACCAAAAACAACGGCTTGCTGGTGAGGTTTGCAGTGTATTAGGAGCCTGAAACCACCGTCTTCTAGAAGAACTGAACAACTTTAACCAACAAACCCGTCCAGGTCTAAATACCACCCAGCGAGCAAGTATTTCAGCTGACAACAGAAGACATGAGGAAGGTCTTCGCTAGTGTATACCCACACAAAACAGCAGGGCTTTAAAACATTACTGACATGTGCAACAGAAAGATAGCCTGGTGAGCTATCCTATATATGTAAATACAGTCTGGATGCAACCCATAAACAGAGCTCAATCATGGGGAGGGATCTGGGGTTGTCTTTCAAACTCGCTGCAGTCAATTGGACATTGGTCGGACCAACATGATGTACTCATCACTACGAAAATCAGTCAACAGGGCAGTCTGCCATACGCTTTGCATCCTTTTTCAAAATGCAGGACTAAAGGACCTCCATTAGCTCATGTTTGGATGAAAAGCACAAGTCTAAATCATCAAAGTTGATGCCAAAGCCATTTCAAGCGAGCACCGTTCTTGAGCTGACGCCTTCTTTGTAGTTTTTCTTCATCTAAGCTTTGGTGCTAATCCCGCCCCTAGTCTCTTTAACAACACATAGCACTGTGATAGGCTGGACCTGAAATCGTTTGGGCCAATGGTAGACTTGCTGAGGCTACAATCGTATGGAGCCTGACCGACACACAAATCGTCTCGCTGCTGCCATGGGTGGTCTAGATTTGCAGGCTAACAGTTTTGCAGAAATCTTCAACAAATCACTCCAGAGAGCAGTGCTTCCCCCTTGTCTCAAAGGTGCCACCATCATCCCAGTCCCAAAGAAGGTCCATCTGGCCTGCCTAAACAACTGCCGCTACACTGACAGTAGCCAAAAGTCTTGAGATGCTGGTTCTAAAGCACATCAGAGCAGTAGCCCAGCTAACCTAGATCTCCTTCAGTTTGCATACAGGGAAAACTGACCCCCAGACGATGGCATCTCCAACACTCCACCGTTTACTGTCACACCTGGAAAAACCAAACACCCATGCCAGAACAGTTCTCATTGACTCCAGCTCAGTTTTCAGCACAAATGTTCTACAACAGCTGGTAGAAAAGCGCCTGGGATCTGAGTTGGTGGGCAGTCACACATCAAACCCCTCTGAGCACAGACTCATCCATGGGGTGCATCCTGAGCCCGCTGCGATTCAGCCTGCTCACACATCACCAGATCCACCACAAACCTCAAAGGGAAGATGATGCAGTTTACCAAATCTCACCATCAACACAGAGAACAATGGGAATGGTGACTGACTTCAGGGAGTCTGGCTAGCAATCACCACATCACCATCCATGGTTCTGTGGTGAAGAGGGCAGCAGTGTGAATTTCCTGGGTACTTTAGCTGATGACTGATACTCGGGATAGCAGGACTCCACATAACTCACTTCATCACACTCTACAGGGGCACCATTGAGGACATCCTGATACACAGCTTCACATTCTGGTTTAATAACTGAAGAACCCAGAAGCAACAGCGGAGCAGGAATGTTAGCAAAATAGAAGATGCCCCCCTCCCTGGTCTGGAAGAAATGTACGCTGAAAAAAATACAAACGCAACACTTTTGGTTTTGCTCCCATTTTTCATGAGCTGAACTCAAGTAGTTGCAGTACCAAGACCCACTGGAGAGCCCTCAAATATATCATGTATCATCACCGAAAAGAGTGTCGGACGAATAACACTCCCTGGGGAGTGCCATTGTCAATCCCCTGGGTTCTTGACATACAAGACCCCATCCTAACGCAACTGTCGCTCAGAAAATACCTGACCCAGCCAAACATCCGCCCCCTCACCCCCAACCTGTACAACTTAATCATCAACCCCTTCTTCCAAATCATATCATACGCCTTCTCCATATCAAAAACCACAGCAACTGCAGATTCCCTATTCACCTTCCTCCAGGCATACAAAGTCCACAGCCCCCCTCCTGTGACGAAAGCAAGCAAAACTGTGCACATTTCAGAGTGGCCCTTTGTTGTGGCCAGTCTAAGGCACACCTGTGCTAAATTCATGCTTCTACTCATCACCTAGATATATCACATCTGTGAGGTGTAATGGATTATCTCCATAAAGGAGAAATTCTCACTAAGACAGATTGAAACAGATCAGTGAACAATACTTGAGAGGTCTTTTGTGTGTTTAGAAAACGTTTCAGATCTTTGACTTCAGCTCATGAAAAATGGGAGCAAAACCAAAAGTGCTGCGTTTATATTTTTGTTCAGTTATGAGAGTACATGCACAGCTGCCCGCGTCGTCAAAGACCTTCACCATGACCTGTTGGCTCGTCTGCCATCCAAGGAGAAGGTGCAGGAGCATCAGCTGCAGAACCACCAGGATGCCCAACAGCTGCTGTGCACAGGCTATAGGACTGTTCGACGATTTTATGTAAAATGGCAGTAAATCTTGAGTAATGGGGGCTCAGTATTGCCGGGACATTCACTCCTAACAGCTGCAGCTAATTGTTTTCCTGTGGACTCCGATGGACTCTGGATTGGTGTGAAATGACCTTTTCCCCTTCCCAGATAGATGTGCAACAAAC
Organism: Nothobranchius kuhntae; assembly: GCA_006942095.1. NCBI lineage: Eukaryota > Metazoa > Chordata > Actinopteri > Cyprinodontiformes > Nothobranchiidae > Nothobranchius > Nothobranchius kuhntae. The sequence continues at coordinate 558,252 of SSNQ01000272.1, read as the reverse complement.
TGCGTCTTTGAGATCATTGCTGATGCCTTTCCTCCTCCTGTTAGCACACACCTGTAAGCTCCGGAGCAGCAACATGACAGAACGCTTCTTGGCTGATACTTCACCTCCTCCCTCTGCTTTCAGGGGGCTGCTGACATGATCAAGAAAGAGGAAGTGAATCCAAAACTAAAAACGATTAAAATATTTCTGAGTATTTGTATTTAGAAAAGGGAAGTTGGGTTATTCTCACATAACTGCCTAAAACGGGTTGAGTTAACTGTGTGAAATCTGTGGAATAATTCCTGAAATACAGCAGTTCATCCTGCATTTCTGTATAACCAAGATTTGGTGGGATTTGGTGAAAAAGGAGCAGAAGATAAAACGGGGTCAAGTTTAAACAATGGGATGTGTGTCAGTAAGCATAAATAGAAGTGAATGTAAGCAGAATTGGAACTTTTGATACAAGCAACTTGGTGTTTTCCTCGTTTTCAGCTTGGAATGTTACCTTTACTAAAACAGCAACAACAAAAAATCCCTCCTGAGTTTCAGTTTAAACAGAAAACAAATGGTTGAAGGGAAATGTGTGTAAAGTAAATAAAATATACCAAAGGAAGGGTCGGAGTTCCTCAGGCGTCCCTCCGTGCCCCGTCACCACCATGTAGGAACACACAGCAGCTTGTTCCAGAGGCTCCAGTTTTCTGTTGTCAACCCGGAAGTGGACATGGGGCTGGGTGATGTGTGCCCAAACTTATGTCTGAATTCTTATGTATGATTAATAATTGTTTTTCTTCCTATGAAGTATTTCCAAAAGCTACAGCCCATCTCTGCACACATAGAGGAAA
>SSNQ01000272.1:507431-552431 GCA_006942095.1 Nothobranchius kuhntae | reverse complement strand
ACTGCTACTGCTGCTTCTACTTCTATACTACTACTACTGCTAGTACTACTACTACTACTGCAACTACCACTACTACTGCTTCTACTACTGCTACTACTACTACAACTGCAGCTACTACTACTGGTGCTTCAACTGCTATACTATTACTACGGCTACTACTGCTTCTACCACTACTGCTGCTCCTACTACTATACTACTACTACTGCTGCTGCTGCTGCTACTACTGCTATACTACTACTACTACTACTACTACTACTACTACTGCAACTACCACTACTGCTGCTTCTACCACTATTCTACTACTACTACTGATGCTGCTGCTGCTGCTACTACCACTACTGCTGCTTCTACTACTACTACTACTACTAATACTACTGCAACTACTGCTACTGCTGCTTCTACTTCTATACTACTACTACTGCTAGTACTACTACTACTACTGCAACTACCACTACTGCTGCTTCTACCACTATTCTACTACTACTACTGATGCTGCTGCTGCTGCTACTACCACTACTGCTGCTTCTACTACTGCTACTACTACTAATACTGCAGCTACCACTACTGCTGCGTCTACTACTATACTACTACTACTACTACTACTGCTGCTGCTGCTACTACCACTACTGCTGCTTCTACTACTGCTACTACTACTAATACTGCAGCTACCACTACTGCTGCGTCTACTACTATACTACTACTACTACTACTACTGCAACTACCACTACTGCTGCTTCTACCACTATTCTACTACTACTACTGATGCTGCTGCTGCTGCTACTACCACTACTGCTGCGTCTACTACTATACTACTACTACTACTACTACTGCTGCTGCTGCTACTACCACTACTACTGCTTCTACTACTGCTACTACTACTACAACTGCAGCTACTACTACTGGTGCTTCAACTGCTATACTATTACTACGGCTACTACTGCTTCTACCACTACTGCTGCTCCTACTACTATACTACTACTACTGCTGCTGCTGCTGCTACTACTGCTACTACCACTACTGCTACTACTGCTGCTACTACTACTGCTACTACTACTACTACTACTACTACTACTACTACTACTACTACTGCTTCTACTACTGTACTACTACTACTACTACTGCTACTAGTACTACCTCTGCTGCTGCTGCTACTATTACTACTATAACTACTACTGCTACTACTATCTAATTTATTTGACCTTATTTTTAACATTATCCTATTTTGTAGGTGGGGTGGTCCTTGTGTAGTGTTGTACATGTAATACATAGAGATGGTAAATGTGTTGCTTTTATGCTTATTATATTACCTTTACTTATGACCAGGAAGATGTAATATTCCATATAAGTATAGAATGTCAACCTGCTGGGTCTTTGGATGTTTAATCAGAGGATTCTAGGATTGTTTGTTTTTTCAGTGATCAAACACACTTCGTGTTACTTCAAGAGGAGAGTCAAGTTTATAAAAAGTAAGAATTTGTTTTCCAAACCATTAAAACATGACAAGTTAAGCAAGGCTACTGTGATGGATGAATCTAGGTGGAGTGGATGTGATGTATGGTGACTATGTGTGAATGAGATTATCAGAACCTTCGTATCTAGAAGAACTTGAGTTCTGGGTGAAAAGAATTTGGTTTGCATAAACTATGAAGTTCTAATCAAAGACACATCAGACGCAATCTCACTGTGTTCTACCTCACCCTTTTGGAGACCCTCGTCGTGGATCTGGAGGTCAGGGAGGTCGGATGACCTCTGGGCACCCAGGTCCAGAAGACTAACCTCTGTACTGACTTCCCCAGTCCAGAGATGTCACCGGGCACACAGGTTGGAACTAGTTTGCGTCTCAGGAATAACTCTTAAGGGATTGAAGTTGTCTCGGCTTGGTTCTGAAGGAACCGTTTTGCTGTGTCAGCTGTACGCAGCTTTTAGCAGGGTTTTGGCAGCTTGCCAAAATTGCTCAGGTTTAAAGAGATTTCACTACGGATGGCCTGTCCAAAGCTTTCTCTAGAACTGAGTCACCGTAAAGTGACCTATTATAATTACATATATATAACAATATTCTCATATTCATTTCTTAACAAATCAGAGCGTGCCATGTTAAGGGACATTACCAAGATCTCAGAAACACGCCTTCTTTCAGATACAGAGATTCTGATTTGTGGGGGTAAGTAAAATATCTACGTGTCATGACATTTAACTCAATTTTAATTTATCTCTAACGAACCTCGTCATATCCAACATTCATTTCATCATATATACAAGTCATTTCAAACTTCAGTCATTCAAGCACAGATTAATGAAAGCATTTCATTTATATTATAAAAATTATAAGTGACAATAAACGTATGTTTATTTAATGATTATTTAACTTAGTAGTTGTGGAAGTTCATCTTTTGTCCTGTGAAGCAGGCGGATAGATAAGGCCAGCTTAAGGCCTTGAGGAAGGGCATGATGTTGACAACACGTTGTCATGTGTTCAGAGCTGCAGAGAGGCTCTGAACTCCAGCTGATGGAATGCAGGATCCTTCTGGCTTCAGGAAGATAGAGTAAAATCCACTTTAGGGGATAGAATTAAGTCTGCAGATGACCAGTGGCATCTACGTCAATATGTAGGTGGAAATGGACCATTTCTGGACATTACACTTGTGTCTTCATTCAATTTCTAGCAGCAGCCTTATTTTATGGTATTTTGCCATCACTGTCATGGATTTGTCTGTTGATGGACTTAAAGACAAATAAACAGAAGGACTACATGTATGTTTTATAAAAGCTGTGGATGTTCTGCAGTGTCTCCTGGAACTTTCTAAGAAACTAAGGTGCTTGTCCTTATAGGTGCAAGAGCTCTCAGTGGTTCTGAGCATTTACACACATTGGGGGGATCATGGTGGTAGCATACCCATTGATGTGAGGGGCCTACAGGAACCATCTTGGCTTGGCTGTGGACTCGGTGTCTTCTATGTCTGAGCAGTTGTTCTCCTCAGGAGGAAGAGTCTGAGATGTTCCTCCTGTTGCGTACTTTACTTTACTGACTTTACAGCACAACAGGCCCCATCCAGAGAGACAAATAGGATAAAAAAATTAGTTTTCATTCAACATTCAACCTTTTTGAAGACTAGAGTTGTAATAATATCTAATATTAGTAAGAAATATCAACTTTTATAACTAGTCCCAGTTACAGTGCCTTGCAAGTCTTCATACCCGTTAGTAGAGCCACGGAACAGGTGTACTTAGAATGTGATTCAATTACACACAGGTGAACTCTGTTATGTAATCAGGGGACTTCTGAAGACAAGGGACTGGACTGGGTATCGGGGGGCTGAACACAAACACATGCCACACTTTTCTGGTGATCCAAACTGAGGTTGTTCAATGAACTTCCTCACCTCTGACCAGGCCCTGTCCATGAGGCTGACGTTACTGCTGAACCACTCAAACTCAGTGAGTCTGCTGCCTGCAGCCTAGCATAAATGACTTGTTCACAGCTGACTAACTCACTGCATATCTGTCAGTGGTCTAACACCCCACTCCAATCAGCACCTGTGTGAATGTGACTATTGTCCACCATGTGTCTGCTCCACAGACTTAGGCCCTGTCCACACGTAGCCGGGGATCTGCCTAAACGTAGATATTTTTCTACGTTTTGGCCTGTCATCCACACAAAAACGGAGTTTTTCACACGAAAACGGATCTTTTTAAAAACTCCGGCCAAAGTGAAGATCTGCGTTTTCTCCGTTTTGGGTGTCTGCGTGTGGACGGACAAAACCGGAGTTTTAAGGTCCGCAACGTCACTTTCTGCGACAAAAAAATGCTGACATCACGTGTGCGATCTGTGTTTACACTAGCCGACAGCATGGATGCCCTCAGAGCTGCGCTCTGTCACTACCCGATCCATCAATTGTCCAAGCGCTTTTTGCTTGTTTGTTTTTGCAAGCGGAATTACTGCTCCTTGCGGAAGACCACAGACGAAGGACGAGGTTAAGAACGGGGGAAGTACTGCCGCCTACAGGTCTGGCATGTCCTTAACAACGTATTTATCCAGGTACGTGTGGACAGAGTTTGTTTTNGACGGACTTCTCTCTCCTCCGCTGGTCCGACTAAAACATTTGTTTTTGGAGAAGTGGGCATAACCTCAAAGACATCTTCATCTATTATCAGATCAGAGTCATTTACAGGACTGTGCGAAGGTGTCAGGGCTTTGACATCGACACTGTCCATCTTTTCTTTTAACGGGTCTGAAAAAACCAAGGCTCCTTCATTGGACTCACCATCTTGAGTCTCACTTGCTTCCCTTCTCAGCACACCTGCTTGATGAGGGCTGTAGAGTGAGGAGGGTTTATTTAAAAACTTTGGATTCTTGCTGGAAGAAGGCGGGGAGAACGATGAGACCGGGGTGATCTTAGCTTCTCGGGGCGATTCCTTTTTGCTCAAATTCAGGGGCTCCATCAATCCCTCGGAGGTCTTGTACTGCTCAGCTAGGAAGCGGAGTTGCTCCAGCGGCTCTTTCACCGCGTTCATTGAGTTTAGCTGGGATGTTTGGAAAAACATCCGTTTGGACTCGGGCTTAGGGAGAGAGGGGACGTGTGGGGTTAACACCGAGGGCGGGATAGGTACATAAGCAGGCAGAATTGCGTGGGTTAGGTTGTAGTAGTGATGGAATGGGAGATGAAGAGGGAAGATGGTCCCATGTGGGTCTGACTGGTAGCTGTGAGATCCCTGTTGGAAAAATAAATGAGTGATCAGTGATAAATAGGATCATTTAGTGAAATACCTTCTTTTGTTGTAAAAAAAAAACAACCGTGCAATGACATAGTTCATAATCATTCATCTGCATGCTGGTATCTCTCTGAGCTGTGACTGTTTGTGGCAAAATGTGAGCGACATAAACAAGGAAGCTTCCAAAACATGTGAAAACATTCCTGGCGTGAGTCAGGCCGTGATGTCGTGTCACAGGAATTTTCAACATGGTTAATTTGTATTGAGTCTGGGCTGGTACCTGGAACCCATTTTAACTTAGGCCCTGTCCACACGTAGCCAGGGATCTGCCAAAACGTAGATATTTTTCTACGTTTTGGCCTGTCATCCACACGAAAACGGAGTTTTTTCACACGAAAACGGATCTTTTTAAAAACTCCGGCCAAAGTGAAGATCTGCGTTTTCTCCGTTTTGGGTGTCTGCGTGTGGACGGACAAAACCGGAGTTTTAAGGTCCGCAACGTCACTTTCCGCGACAAAAAAATGCTGACATCACGTGTGCGACCTGTGTTTACACTAGCCGACAGCATGGATGCCCTCAGAGCTGCGCTCTGTCACTACCCGATCCATCAATTGTCCAAGCGCTTTTTGCTTGTTTGTTTTTGCAAGCGGAATTACTGCTCCTTGCGGAAGACCACAGACGAAGGACGAGGTTAAGAACGGGGGAAGTACTGCCGCCTACAGGTCTGGCATGTCCTTAACAACGTATTTATCCAGGTACGTGTGGACAGAGTTTGTTTTTAAACGAGGTGGTGTGGATGCAAGTTTTTGGAGGGGCGGATATTCGTTTTCAAAAAACCCCGGCTATGTGTGGACTAGGCCTTAGTTCTTGTTAGGACTCTATCAGCAGCCTTCTGAACAAGCTGCAGTTGCTTCAGTTTTTTTTTTTGGAAGACAGTTAGGAGACCATTGCAATAGTCCAGCCGACTAGAAATAAAAGCATGAATAAGTTTCTCCAAGTCTGGTCTGGAAATGAGACCTCTGACTCTTGATGTTTGATGATAAAATACTGATCTAATTATAGCATTACTATGTCCAGAGAAGTTCAGGTCGGAGTCAATAATAACACCAAGATTTCTAATCTTGTCTTTATTCTCCTGAAGTCCAGCTGAGCAATAACATCCATTCTACCCCTCTTGTTGCCAAAGACAATAACTTCAGTCTTGTCTTTGTTTAGTTGAAGGAAGTTTGACTTCTAAGTTCGAAGTTCTTACTTTGAAAACCCTGAAAGATAAATAAAATAATAAGAAGTGAGGATGAGGAAACACCTGGGAGCTCAGGTGAGTCTAGATCAAACTGGGTTTTATATGATAAAGGTGGAAAACCTGAAGAGGAGCTAATGGGACAGGAGGAGGATTAACTCTGAAGTCAGGCAGGTTTCCTGTAACTCAAACACCTCAGAGCCAAATGGTCTGATGGTGGTCTGCTTAACCTTTGACCCCCCAGAGGCAGGAGGGAACAGCCTAAGAAATAAACAACAACCAGGTAACAACACAAAACTATTAGTCTAAACTTCAGAGATTTGTATTATTTATTCTTAGGTTATTTAAACCTTTTCAGAGATGTTCAGATTTGATGCAGCTGAAAAGTCGTGTCAGAAAAACCCGAACATTACTTTAGTGAGTACTTATTTCTCTACAACCCCCATGCTTTGGTTGTTTACGCTGTTTGTTTGGAGCATTTTACTTTATTCTTCTAATCCGAAGCAGATGTTCTAATGTCGTTTATATTACCTGATAAAATNACGACTTTTCAGCTGAGCAATAACATCCATTCTATCCCTCTTGTTGCCAAAGACAATAACTTCAGTCTTGTCTTTGTTTAGTTGAAGGAAGTTTGACTTCTAAGTTCGAAGTTCTAACTTTGAAAACCCTGAAAGATAAATAAAATAATAAGAAGTGAGGATGAGGAAACACCTGGGAGCTCAGGTGAGTCTAGATCAAACTGGGTTTTATATGGTAAAGGTGGAAAACCTGAAGAGGAGCTAATGGGACAGGAGGAGGATTAACTCTGAAGTCAGGCAGGTTTAGAGCCAAATGGTCTGATGGTGGTCTGCTTAACCTTTGACCCCCCAGAGGCAGGAGGGAACAGCCTAAGAAATAAACAACAACCAGGTAACAACACAAAACTATTAGTCTAAACTTCAGAGATTTGTATTATTTATTCTTAGGTTATTTAAACCTTTTCAGAGATGTTCAGATTTGATGCAGCTGAAAAGTCGTGTCAGAAAAACCCGAACATTACTTTAGTGAGTACTTATTTCTCTACAACCCCCATGCTTTGGTTGTTTACGCTGTTTGTTTTGGAGCATTTTACTTTATTCTTCTAATCCGAAGCAGATGTTCTAATGTCGTTTATATTACCTGATAAAATGATTCGTATGATAAATGTATTATACAGGATAACTTTCAGCTAAAATCGTGTCAGTTTTAAAATAAAAACAAAAGCAAGTCCTCTCCTGATTTAAAGGTGAATCAAACATTTGAACCGTGCACATCAAGATTCAAGACAACTTTATTAGTCCCCGTGGGACAATTCAAGACAGCACCGTGAAGCAGCCGGCACTAAAATCTCTAAACTCTAAAAACAAAACCAATTTACACATTTGTAAAACCCATAAAACCTAAATACACATTCATGTCATAGCCTCACATGTGAATGACCAACAATGAGTAAACCTTTGGCTCACACACACACACACACAAATACACATGCACACATGTAACTACATGCACGCACACATACAAGTAATGCACACGCCCCCTATCTGCACTGAGAATTAAGAAGAAGCACAGCTCTGGGAACAAAGGAGCTTCTCCTCCTCTGTGTTTTACAGCGTGGGCATCGAAGTCGGCGTTTGGAGGGCAGCCACTCGAAAACAGTATGAAGAGGGTGTGATGGGTCTTTAATGATTTTCTGTGCTAAACTTCCTGTATGCTGGTCACATTGAGAAGTTAAGTTTCGCAGTGGTAGTCCGATGATCCGAGAGCACACCTTGACGGTGCTTTGTAGACGGTTTCTATACTGCAGGCTGACAGAATAAAACCAACAGAGGATGGAAAATGTGATAACACTCTCTATAAAAGAATAATAGCAAGTCAGTAAAATGTCCTTCCTGACTCCAAATGAATTCAACTTCCTCAGGAGGTAGAGTCGTTGCTGGCACTTTCTGAGGATGTCCTCAGTGTTGGAAGCGAATTTCAGGAGGTGATCAAAGGTGGTCCCTAGATATGTATACTCTTCAACCAGCTCCACTGGCTGTCCATGAATGATAGTGGAGGCAGCGGTAACCAGCGCTCTCTGTTTGTTTGAGAAGGACACCACCATCTCCTTGGTTTTGGTCACATTCAGCTCCAGGCATGCAGTGTCACACCAATCCACAACCTCCTGCAGGACCTGCCCGTGGTAAACAGTAGGGCCTGTGTCATCAGCGTATTTTACCATGTAACTGTCAGGCTGGATGGATCTACAGTCATCTGTGTAGAGAACGAAGAGTAGAGGAGACAACACGCAGCCCTGTGGGGTGCCAGTAGAGGTGTAAAGAAGGTCTGAGAGAGTGTTGTTAACCAGAACTCTTTGTGATCTGTTAGTTAAGAAATCCGGGATCCATAGGATTATCTGATCATCCAGGTGAAAAAGAGAAGAGTTTGCCAGCCAGGATGTGAGGTTGCAGGGTGTTAAACGCTGAAGAGAAGTCAACAAACAGCAGTCTAGCTGAAGAGTTTGGGATCTCCAGATGTCTGTGCACAATATCTAAGATGAATGTTTTTGCATCAACACTTTTCCCTTTACGATACGCAAACTGAAGTGGATCTAACTGAGGGTGTAAGGCTCTGATAATGTGATGTTTCAGGATCCTCTCCGTAGCCTTCATCGGTAAAGAGGTCAAAGCCACAGGTCGAAGATCATTGAGAGCCGTAACCCTGCTGGTCTTGGGAACGGGTATGACCGTAGAGTGTCTCCAGAGCTGGGGAACTGTGCTTGTATCCATAGAACTCTGGAACAAGGTCTGAAACACACCCCCTAGTTGCTGTGCACAGTTTCTGAGAACTCTGCTGCTGATGTGGTCTAGGCCAGGTGCACTTTTCTCCTTAGAGTGCTTAAGAGTTTTCACAACCTGCTGCATGGTAAATCTGAATCTGAATGCAGGGTTCCCAGGGCTTAATTTAGATTTTATTTCCTGGAGCTGGACGTGATTATCAGACTCGAACCGAGTATAAAAAGAGTTGAGATCATCAGGCAGAGATGTCGGTGTGCTGCTCTCCACCTGAATTGACCTGCCACTAGGTGCTGCTATTGCTGTATTTGCTGAGGCCATGGTCTTCAAACCCAGCCAAGCGGAGCAGAGGTTTCCCTCCGTGAACCTTTCCTCCACTTTATCTTTGTATTTTAGTTTGGCCATTTTTATGGCTCGCTTGACCTCTCTATTGATTTCCTTTTTCTCATGTTCAGAACCTGTGAAGAAACTCTTTTTTTTTTCTTATTTAAGATTTTTTTCAGTTCTTTAGTGATCCACGGTTTATTGTTGGGAAAGATGGAAACTGTTTTGGATGGAATAATACTGTCGACACAGAAGGAGATGTATGAGGAAACCGTGTCACCCTGCTCATCTATATTGCTGGATGTAGAAAGTAGGCTGTTCCAGTCGGTAGATTCAAAGCATTCTTTTAGATTAGAGATGCCTTCCTCTGTCCATTGTTTGAAATCTTTAACAGTCTTTTTAACCCTTTTGATCACTGGAATGTATGCTGGGGCGAGCAGAATAGCAAAATGATCAGCAGAGCCAGAGGGGGGGGGGGCTGTAAGCATCCTGGACCGAACCATAACATTTGTCGAGGATCTTACCCATCAAGACAGTGATTGAAGTCACCCAGAATAAATTTGGGAGAGTCTGCTGATAACTGTTCAATTTTGTTTAACACAGTAGAAATGTGTTTGGTTGCTGTAGAGGCATCAGCTTTTGGATGACTGTAGACCAGCATGATAAAAAGCTGAGGAAATTCTCCTGGGAGATAAAATGGGCAAAGGGAAACGACCAAGAGTTCAATGTCTGTGGAACATAGCTGTTCCCTCACTACAATAGTGGAACACCATTGAGTGTTTATGTAGAGACATACTCCGCCACCATGTTATTTACCTGTGAGCTCGCGGCTCCGGTCTAGGCGTATTGGGGGGCTGAAACCATCAATGTGTAGCGAATCATCACTAACGTTCTCATTTAACCATGTTTCAGTAAATGCAAGAATTGAAGCAGTCCTATATTCATGCATATGACTGACATTAGCTTGTAGCGCATCTGTTTTGTTACAGAGAGAGCACACGTTAGCCAAAATGATGGAAGGGAGGGCCTGCTGTTTAATGGGCCATTCCCATCTGTACCGGGTCGGCCCGGGCCAGGTAGCGTAGGTTGTTTACATATCTGGGTGGCCTGGTATTTTTCCGGGCCAACCAAGGCTCATTCTCAGCCCTCTTCTCGAGGGGGTCTGCTTCAGGCCGACCAGGGCCAACACACCCACTGCTGACAGCAAATTCACACCTTTCATTAGAGCAAGCCTCTGATTGGTGGGTAGAATCAGCCCACATGGGCTTAAGGCAAGGATGTGTGGAATCAACCGGGCCAGGCTGGGGCCGACTGGGGCTACCTGGCCCGGGCCGACCCGGTACAGATGGGAATGGCCCATAATAAGAGTCTTTCTTTTGAGTCTGGCTCTAACACCACCTTTCTTCCTTGCCCTTCTGGTTACCTCATTGTATGTAGGTCTTTGCTGGTTGGAGAAGTTTTTGCGAATGATTTCTTCTGGAAAGCAGTCCGTGTTTGTCATGATGGGGGTTTGTAATCCAAGTTGCACCAGCTGGTCTCTGTGGTAGATGAGGCGCGGTCCATCAGGTAGCCGACTTCTAACAGCAGACACAATCTCATAAGAGATGAGGCAGAATGTCCCTACAATTGCCAGGATCCTCATAATATCCATTCCAGAAGTTGTAGTCCAGAGTAAGGCATCAGCGGAGTAAGGGAAAAAAAAGGGAAGCCAGGTAAGTAAACAAAGCTTCAGCCTGAGCCAGGCTACATTTAGCATCCAGGAAGTAACAAAAGACAACACATTTAAGATACCAAATGCGTATAAGATGTGCACAGGGAAACATCAAAAGAACTAAAACTTTTAAAAAAAGCTGAAAAAAAGGTAATAAATAACCAGATATGCCAATTAAAAACCCTATACTGCTACAACACAAGCTGACCAGTCGACCGCATGAGCAGCGACTATAGATATATCCGAAGGTCAGCTACAGGATGGACCTTCTAAACTAGTTAAACAAGCTGCATGTGCTCATATGTAGGAAGGAAAAGCTGCATGCGCTCATATGCAAGGTGGAAAAGCTGCATGCGCTCATATGCAAGGTGGAAAAGGTGCATGTGCTCATATGCAAGGTGGAAAAGGTGCATGTGCTCATATGCAAGGTGGAAAAGGTGCATGTGCTCATATGCAAGGTGGAAAAGGTGCATGTGCTCATATGCAAGGTGGAAAAGGTGCATGTGCTCATATGTAAGGTGGAAAAGGTGCATGTGCTTATATGCAAGGTGGAAAAGGTGCATGCGCTCATATGTAAGGTGGAAAAGGTGCATGTGCTCATATGTAAGGTGGAAAAGGTGCATGTGCTCATATGCAAGGTGGAAAAGGTGCATGCGCTCATATGAAAGGTGGAAAAGGTGCATGTGCTCATATGCAAGGTGGAAAAGGTGCATGCGCTCATATGTAGGAAGGAAAAGCTGCATGTGCTCATATGCAAGGTGGAAAAGGTGCATGTGCTCATATGTAAGGTGGAAAAGCTGCATGTGCTCATATGTAAGGTGGAAAAGGTGCATGTGCTCATATGCAAGGTGGAAAAGGTGCATGCGCTCATATGTAAGGTGGAAAAGGTGCATGTGCTCATATGCAAGGTGGAAAAGGTGCATGCGCTCATATGTAGGGTGGAAAGACACGATGGGAGGGCGTAAATCTCACAAGAGGAATAGATTTAGTTTTTCTTCCAGTCATAAACAGTTATTAAGAATATAAATGTGATGGATTGAGTTAGCCACATCTAGATGCGATTTATAAATGATTTTTGCTGTAATATACTGTCACCCTCTTGTGGTCATGTAGTAACATTACAGGACCAGACCTGCTCTAGTTCTGTTAGCAGCTGAAATGATGGTATTTAAATTTTGTTCAACTCTTATGAACATCTGTCATTATTCTGGCTTCATGAGTTATAAACAACCTTCTAAAATCTGTTTCTTTGCTTATTTTTCTGAAATCTCATGTGTTGAAACACCTTTGTCCTATCCAGCGTCTCCGGGAGCTGGTGTCTCACCCCAGCAGTCATCAGGAGAGAGGTGGGGACACCCTGGACAGGTCTCCGGCCAGTCACAGGTACACACACACACACACCTAGGGACAACGATCCAGTTATGACTGTTTTTGTCAGCAGGAGGAAACCCCACACCTGCATGGAAAGAACACACCCATGCAGACAGGCTGCTGCTGAGATTTGAACCTGCAACCCCCCTCCCCCAAAACCCATAAACGATATGCACCCCTATTCTGTTGATGACCTAAAGGAAAGGAACAAGAACACTTGGTGGTAAATCCAGTTTATTTCAGACCATTAAAACCAGCAAGAAGCATGAGCTCTTCGTGATTCTTACAATTTCTGCAGCGTCAATGAAATCAATGCAGAACTAAATCAGGCCAGTTTCAGCCGAAGGCATCAGGCCAGCAGACTGCAGCATAAGCAGCACATGATACATACACCCTAGTCAGCCCACCACAGCAGGTCGCTTTCACACTACCCTTCATCACAGAATAAAACAACTTAATTTCTAAAGAAACCTTCATTACAGCTAATGACGGAAGCTAATACACGTGTGGGTGTAATTTTTGAGAAGGAGCTTTTTGACCTCTTTCAGGTTGGACTGGTACTGTAACAGCACACAGACGAGGAAGTGGAAACAAGACATTCTACAATAAATAAAAATAAAAGACCCATAAACTAGAAATCCCAGTTCCAGCTGGTTACTGGTGAAGAGAAGCCCAGCAGATGGCGGTCTGAAGGGGAATAAATAGTCTTCTGCAGCTGGTAGGCTGGAAGATCCTGAACATTGAACAGCAGAAGAGTAGCAGCTAAACGTCAAGTAACAAACAAACACACTTAAAAAAAAAACTAAAATGTGGGTAAGTAACCTACTGTTGTGTTAGAAACCGTTTCACCTCCCTGCCTGCTGCTGTAACACAAAGAGCCGAGGCTCTCTGGCACTTTAAGGGAACGGAGATCATCCTAAGCTCCAGCCTCTCCTAATACCACTGGCCCAGTTAGCGCTAGCTTCACCGTTACCACCTTGGATGACGTCACACACGACACTGAAGGAGTTCGTTCTTTATCTACAAACTCCGTCTTTGTCAGGATGGAGCAGAAACAGTTAGGGACAGAATTAAATCTGGTGTTCAAATGGAAAAAAACAGTGAAGTCAGAGAACTTTGTTCAGAAGACTCGGTCATTCAAAGTATTTTTATGATTTTCACAAGCTTATGTGTCATTACAGTGCTTTACACCTGTCTCTTATACACNCCTCTCCCCGGCCTTGTCCACCAGCTCCTCCGGCAGGACCCCAAGGCGTTCCCGGACCAGATTGGAGATGTAACCTCTCCAACGTGTCCTGGGTCGACCCGGGGGCCTTCTGCCGGCAGGACATGCCCGAAACACCTCCCCGGGGAGGCGTCCAGGAGGCATCCTGACCAGATGCCCAAACCACCTCAACTGGCTCCTTTCGATCCGGAGGAGCAGCGGTTCTACTCCGAGTCCCTCCCGAATGTCCGAGCTCCTCACCCTATCTCTAAGGCTGAGCCCGGCCACCCTACGGAGGAAACTCATTTCGGCCGCTTGTATCCGCGATCTCGTTCTTTCGGTCATTACCCAGAGCTCATGACCATAGGTGAGGATTGGGACGTAGATCGACCGGTAAATCGAGAGCCTGGCCTTCTGGCTCAGCTCCCTCTTCCCCACGACAGATCGGCTCAGCGTCCGCATCACTGCAGACGCCGAACCAATCCGCCTGTCGATCTCCCGATCCCTCCTACCCTCACTCGTGAACAAGACCCCGAGATACTTAAACTCCTCCACTTGAGGTAGGACCTCTCCCCCGACCCGGAGTTGGCAAGCCACCCTTTCCCGGTCGAGAACCATGGTCTCAGATTTGGAGGTGCTGATCAGCTGCTCATATGCAAGGTGGAAAAGGTGCATGCTCTCATATGTAAGGTGGAAAAGGTGCATGTGCTTATATGCAAGGTGGAAAAGGTGCATGTGCTTATATGCAAGGTGGAAAAGGTGCATGTGCTCATATGTAAGGTGGAAAAGGTGCATGTGCTCATATGTAAGGTGGAAAAGGTGCATGTGCTCATATGTAAGGTGGAAAGACACGATGGGAGGGCGTAAATCTCACAAGAGAAATAGATTTAGTTTTTCTTCCAGTCATAAACAGTTATTAAGAATATAAATGTGATCGATTGAGTTAGCCACATCTAGATGCGATTTATAAATGATTTTTGCTGTAATATACTGTCACCCTCTTGTGGTCATGTAGTAACATTACAGGACCAGACCTGCTCTAGTTCTGTTAGCAGCTGAAATGATGGTATTTAAATTTTGTTCAACTCTTATGAACATCTGTCATTATTCTGGCTTCATGAGTTATAAACATAACCTTCTAAAATCTGTTTCTTTGCTTATTTTTCTGAAATCTCATGTGTTGAAACACCTTTGTCCTATCCAGCGCCTCCGGGAGCTGGTGTCTCACCCCAGCAGTCATCAGGAGAGAGGTGGGGACACCCTGGACAGGTCTCCGGCCAGTCACAGGTACACACACACACACACCTAGGGACAACGATCCAGTTATGACTGTTTTTGTCAGCAGGAGGAAACCCCACACCTGCATGGAAAGAACACACCTATGCAGACAGGCTGCTGAGATTTGAACCTGCAACCCCCCTCCCCCAAAACCCATAAAACGATATGCACCCCTATTCTGTTGATGACCTAAAGGAAAGGAACAAGAACACTTGGTGGTAAATCCAGTTTATTTCAGACCAATAAAACCAGCAAGAAGCATGAGCTCTTCGTGATTCTTACAATACTTCTGCAGCGTCAATGAAATCAATGCAGAACTAAATCAGGCCAGTTTCAGCCGAAGGCATCAGGCCAGCAGACTGCAGCATAAGCAGCACATGATACATACACCCTAGTCAGCCCACCACAGCAGGTCGCTTTCACACTACCCTTCATCACAGAATAAAACAACTTAATTTCTAAAGAAACCTTCATTACAGCTAATGACGGAAGCTAATACACGTGTGGGTGTAATTTTTGAGAAGGAGCTTTTTGACCTCTTTCAGGTTGGACTGGTACTGTAACAGCACACAGATGAGGAAGTGGAAACAAGACATTCTACAATAAATAAAAATAAAAGACCCATAAACTAGAAATCCCAGTTCCAGCTGGTTACTGGTGAAGAGAAGCCCAGCAGATGGCGGTCTGAAGGGGAATAAATAGTCTTCTGCAGCTGGTAGGCTGGAAGATCCTGAACATTGAACAGCAGAAGAGTAGCAGCTAAACGTCAAGTAACAAACAAACAAACACACTTTAAAAAAAAACTAAAATGTGGGTAAGTAACCTACTGTTGTGTTAGAAACCGTTTCACCTCCCTGCCTGCTGCTGTAACACAAAGAGCCGAGGCTCCTACACTCTGGCACTTTAAGGGAACGGAGATCATCCTAAGCTCCAGCCTCTCCTAATACCACTGGCCCAGTTAGCGCTAGCTTCACCGTTACCACCTTGGATGACGTCACACACGAGACTGAAGGAGTTCGTTCTTTATCTACAAACTCTCTTTGTCAGGATGGAGCAGAAACAGTTAGAGACAGAATTAAATCTGGTGTTCAAATGGAAAAAAACAGTGAAGTCAGAGAACTTTGTTCAGAAGACTCGGTCATTCAAAGTATTTTTATGATTTTCACAAGCTTATGTGTCATTACAGTGCTTTACACAAAAGCATGAAAGTAACCGGAGGAAATATTAAATATTCACCAAACCAAAGTGATTTTTCATAGAGTTGATATATTACTGAGTTTACAACTGCGACGTGTTTCTGCTCTCATGGGGTCACTACGGACACGAGTTCAGGGCTTGGTGGTGGGGGTGATCGGACCCACGGATGAACTGGTAGGAATCACTCCAGTGGCCAGAAGGACGATGACGAGGATGATGATGACGACAATCACCACGATGACCACGATCAGCTTGACATTTTTCCACCAGTAGGCACGAGCTACTTTACCAGCCGACTGTTTGAAGGTCTGAGCCTGAGGAGGAGATCAGAGACACACAGGTGTGAGATGGTCCAGGTTTTAGGTCGAAGCTGCAGGTTTGGACAGCAAAAACAAGATCCTGTTAAAAAGGAACATCCACAGCTTCCAAGTTCCTGCTGCTTCTTGTTAATCATTTAATTACTCTGAATATATTGAATATTTACAAGCTGCAGGTGAAGGGAGAGCAACACAGTTCTGCCCGAGTGTGTCTGTTGAAACCATCGACATGGTTGAAACACATTTAAAGAGCAAGTCACCCCCAAATCAACTTTTTTTTCCGATAATCTATATAAATTTGCGTGATTTAAGAGCAGCAGATAAAGGTTCCTAGGCAAGTTTCCACATGGACGCTGTATTGAGTGACGCATGGTGCCTGCACGCGCCTGATCTCCGTTAAAAAAACGTGATCTGCAAATCCTGATCAACGCCTTTCAGAGCGGATCAAACCAGCTGGCTGTCGCTGCTGCTGTGGAGCCCGTAGAGATGCTGAACAGAGCGTCGCCCCTCCCTCCCTTCTCTCACACTGTGCAGGCACGCAGCGGCAAAAATGTAAACAAACAAGTCTGCTGAACTGCTGCCCTGGGACGGTTGATGAAACACGGCGTGGAGGAAGCTCGTTATTTAATACGAGTTTTAAAAAAGAAACTCTGGGCGGTATGAGGTGAGGTTTTAAGGCTCGATGCACAAATAAAAACACGGAGCATCAACAGTCAAACACAGCACATCCAAAAATATTGGTCTTTCAAAATAAAAATAAAAAGTATACTTTATATATAAATAAAAGCCAGTCATTTGAAAATAAGGCCCATCACCATCTACGACATGTTTCAAGATAAACACCACCACTAATAAACTCACAAAACCAGCCACGGCTCAGCCAACATTACTGGTGCCATCAGTACTGGTATCAGTACCAGCAGGTAAGACCCCCACTCTCCAGTGGGAACACTGACCCCTGCTTGGAGATCCTCAGACTTGCCCATGAGGTCATCCAGCCTCTCTCCACGGGCCAGGATCCGATCCACGTTCTGCGTCATGATGTCTTTCACTCCATCCACTTGGTTCTTCAGATCCTGAACCTTGTCCTTTGGCGCTGCATCCTCAAACCCTCCTCGCTCCTGCAAAAGTGTGCAAAAAGGTCATTATTGCACAAGCTCAAATGACTGTTGCACAAAGGACATGCAGCATCCTCACTGGAAGACGTGCTGGTGGGACTGAGGAGGTATTCAAAGTACTCCACCCACAGATCCACAACGCCCTGAGTCGAGGTCAGCAGCCCACCATCCCCACTATAAACAGTCGTGGTAGTGGGGAGTAGCTCTCCCCTCCTGAAAAGCTGGATGGTGGACCTGGTCGTTACTGGCTAACATTTCCACAACAGTGCTGCTTTTTGCTGGCTGGTGTCAGATTAAGAATACGAATGCAGCAACATTTGGGTTAAGGACTTGACAATCCTGCAGGCTCTAATACGATTGGCTCTAGAATCAGGAAGTATGGAGATGGGACAGATGGTAAACAAAGAGGGTGTTTCACAATGTCAATGTTTCACAACGGAACCTTGCCTTGATGTCTTGGCCCCGCCCCGGTTGCCTAGGAGATACATCATCAGGAGCCGCCAAGACGTGTTCCAATCGGTTCCGATGTTCATGTTTTACCAAGGCATGTGCTCTCCGTTTGTTGGCGTTTAGCTAGCTGAGCAAGAATACACAGGAGGTGTCTTGTAGCCTAGCCTTGGTCAAAAATTACCCACAATACGCCGCAGTATTTTCAAAAGAACGGCGGATCAGAAGCCGGCAGCTACTTCTGGGACAATTTAAGTTTAAAAGTAAGTCAGCTAATTTAAAATGTATTATTTTTTTTTTAGATCCAAAGAAGTTATCTATGGTTGGTTAGTTGCTTAGTAGTTGCAGTTTCGGTGGTTAGCGGGTTGTAACTCACTTACATTTTTTATTTAATAAACAGATACACAATTTAAAAAGTAAAAAGGCTCGTAATACATTTATACTGAAACTAATACGTATAAAATATAACGTTGTCTCTCGTGTCACGTGACGTTACGTGACCGCCGTGGAAGCCGCGGTCATGTGATGCAAGTCTGTTCCATTTAACTGTTTTCTTTGACCAAGGAAGGACCGTGTCCTCGTAAGCAAGGCGCCTGGCCTCACAAGACATCACCTCGCAAGGCCAGGCGCCTTGACATTGAGAAACACCCAGAGTATGACCCTCTTGTGACTTTTTGTTTAAAAGGAGAAAAACAGGCTAGCCCACCCGGCTAAAGAGGAAATCTGTGTCAGTGTAACCTTCCTTCAAACATGACTGAGACGTTGGATCGTTTTGTGATTATCTCACTGCAGAATTGCTACATATTGCTTCTGTGAAGTGACAATGTGTAGTTTTTACCATTAATCTCTGGAAATATCCATCAAAATGTTGTTGTAAATGAATTCAAAGATGCCCAGTTGATGAAAAAGATTGGCAGTTTCATAACGTATAACCATAAAAATCTGTTCTAAAATACATAGGAGCGGGTCTAAGTATCTGGGCAATGCCATATTGGATGCCTTATTTCCTTCTACGGAAGCCTGTGAGGACAAAATGCATTTACTGATTTGTAACAAATGGTTACGAAACTATCATTAATAAACGTTGTTTAACACATTTGCCTCTTCACTCGTTGCCAGTGGTGCTCCCTGGGATTTTTGACCCTAATGGCCATCCGTTCGTAAGATCTTACTTGAACACAAAAGTAATGCGTGCTTGCAATCATTTAGGTATGTACTGCCCCCTATCACCAGGGAAACTACACAACGTCACTTAGGGCTGCAGCCATTGAATATTTTAATATTCGGGTATTCTATCAAATCTTCCATCAATTAATCGAGTATTCTATCTGACAACGTTTCAAGTGAAATGAGATCATGGTCTGCTAAAAATAAGAAAATAGAAAAGCAAAATTATAAAAGGCTTTTCCTTTCACTTGTGGAGTTTAGTCATTCACAACCATCACGTTTTTTTCTGAACCACACTTGCTCGTGAGAATGCTACCCGCTAGCTTAGCATTAGCCAATCTACCCGTAGTTTAATTCTTGCCAAGAGACTTTGGACCACTTCTGCCTTTTGTAATGGTTTTTGTCTTTGCTGGTTCCTCTATTTTCCTCCACAGCACCTAGATCATCATGTAGTTCGCCAGTAAAATGTGTTCAGACTGTGGAGCGCACAATTAGCGAAGCTTCGAATCTGTAAAAAAAAAGAATGGAGGAATTTAATGAATCGAACCCTTCGATGAATCGTTTCAGCCCTACTGTCACTTTAAGAAGAGTGCATCGAATTGTTGGTGTCATAAAAATAATTGTGTGCCCATGAAGTGAAATTCTGTTTAAATCAGATGTTATAATTAGGGGTGTAACTGTTCACAGTGGAGTGTTGAACCATTTCGGTTCACTTGCGTATCGTCTTGTTTTATTTTTTCTGATAAATAATTAAATTTTATTTGTGTGATTTAAGTGGAGCAGATAAAAGTTCCTAGGTGAGTTTCCGCATGGACAATTGTATAGAGTGATGCATTATGGTTCCACGCGCCCGATCACCATTAAAAATATGATCTGCAAATTCTGATCAGCGCCTTTCAGAGTGGATGAAACCAGCTGGCTGTCGCTGCTACTGGAGCCTGTAGAGACGCTGAATGGAGCGTCGCTCCTACCTCCCTTCTCTCACACTGCTGGCATGCAGCGGCAAAAATGTAAACAAACACGTCTGCTGAACTTTCCCCATGGATCAATTTATGTTTTCATTCTACAACGAAAAATACGGCACGGAGGAAGCTCGTTGTTGAATACGAGTTTTAAAGAAGAAACTCTGGGCGGTGTGAGGTGGGTTTTAAGAATCGCTGCAGAAATAAAAACACGGAGCATCAACAGTCAAACACAACACTTGTCTGTATGAGCGTGACACTCATAGCTGTGCACATAACCAGTGAAATAACTTAAGAAATCACGCTAGATCAGCAGCCTGTGATGACACTTGGTTCTGCTTAGGGATGCACCGATGGATCGGCATTTGATCCCAATCGGCCGATAGCGCCCCTATCGGTTTTGATCGGAGTTTTCAAAATAAATCAAAGCAGACCGATCAGGTAGGGTTGTCACAGTAACCTGTGTAGCGGTAAACCCCGGTAAAAAAAAGTTGACGATAATAATAACCGTCTTGTTTTTAAAAAAACTATTATCTCGGTGGGTTTACCGTGGCTGCGGTGTAGGCGCGGTGACCCTTACCAGCCACCGTATCATTTGCTGAAGTTGCCGGCGGCACATGCGCGCTTTGTTGTTTACAACCAAAACTTTCTTGAAGCTAAAGCTGAAATAATGGCCAAAGAAGGAGACGGCAGCACTCAGGACATTTGTTATCCCTCAAAGAAGACAAAGTCGGAAGTACGGGCATTTTTTGGATATTTGAAGAATGCCGAGGGAAAGTTGATAGAAGACAGCTATCCTGTTTGCAGCACGTGCAGAAAAAGTGTCTGTGAAAGGCAGCAACGCTTCAAATCTCGTGACACATCTGCGTGACCATCACCCACAATGCTGCAGTCAACGCAAGACAAGTTAGCGTTAGCGTTTTAGCTAAAATGCGTGATCCGAGGATTTGGGTTGAAGGAGAATGCAACGAGTCGCTATATAAAGCAGCCGCAGCGCCGCTACCTGCATATAAACCGTGTCGCGGACACCGCCATGTTGAAATGACGCTATGCATTACGGGGCTCCCAGGGACAGATAAGAGTTGGTCTCTCTCCGAGAATAATTATGAATTTAACAATGATTACTGCCTGATGACATTTTCCCACATCTGCAAAGCTCACTGGAAGGACACAAACCGAGGACAATATTTTCCTGATATAGGGTTTATTACTCAAGTAAGGGTAAAAAAGTATCTGATTAGAAGGCTACTTGAGTACTGAGTATCATCTGGTCTAATACTTTTAAATGATGACATCAAACAGACATAAAATAAGAAGTTATGGGCAAATATTGGTATTTTAAAGACTAAAGGGAAAAAAATGTAAACAAATAAACAACATAATTACAAAATAACACATTTTAGGCAAAATTTAGACACAAACTGAGGACAATATTTCCTGACATACAGGGTTTATTTAATTGTGTGAAAATGTAGCACGTTTAAAAAAAATACCACGATAATACCGAAAACCGTGGTAATTTTGGTCACAATAACCGTGAGGTTAAATTTTCACACCATGACAACCCTAATACAGACCATTTTAGATTAGGTTACATTTCCTTTATTCCCTGATTATGTAGTTTGTAGCACTCATAATGTAGAAAATTTCTGGCCAATCCACGTGATCAGTATCGGTGATCGGTATCGGTGATTGGCAGCAAAAAACTTGATCGGTGCATCCCTAGTTCGGCTCACTATAGGAGCCGCTTTACATATTAAATAAATAAATATAAACAGAAAATTTATCGAACCGAGCCCTTCAAAACACTGAACCGAATACAATTTTAGCATACCGCTACACTCCTAGTCTTAATGCATCTTTGTTTGTACAACATTATTTTAGATATTATTCTTTCACCATCACGGCCCAGTGGTAGTCAGTAAAACTCATCCCTAGAACACCTGGTCAGTGAGCAGCATGCAGCCACCTGGATTAACTTCACACATGGAAACAAACTGCCTCCAACATAAAGAACACATTTAGCCAGCAGCACCTTCAGCTAACAAATGGCTAACTGCTGCTGTAATACTGCACCAGAGCAGCCTGTGTTACCATGGTGACCTAGCTGGCCTCAAAACACAGTTTCCTTTGTTAAAAAAAAAACCTGACATTTAGCTCCACATAGCTGAAAGTCACTGTGAAGCACAACCCCCCAAACCTCAAGCACCCAGAGCTGAAATGGGCCAATAGCATAAAAGAAGTTTATAGTACTTTTCAAAGGCAGACGTCACAAAGTGCTTCACAGAAAAAAGCAAACCTAAAAACAACATAATTGCAAAAAGCCATTAAATACTAAAGATAGAAAACTAACAAAATTAACCAGATAAGTAGCAGGTGACTAGTGGTGGGGAGGGCAGAAATAGAATAAACCAAACAGCAGAACTAGTATCATGTACCACACTAGTTACAATAAAACATAAAATACTAAAGAGATAAAGTAGAAGTGTACAGTGGGGAGAGACTGAAAAAAATCTCAAAGAAGTAGCGGGGTGTGTGTGTGTGTGTGTGTGTGTGTGTGTGTGTGTGCGCGAGCCCACAAAAGAAATAAGGCAACTCCTACAGATACAAGTCCTTTAGGCTTGGACAGTATTACCGTAAACAGCCGGTGTTAGTTCCAATACTGTCATGAAAAATACAGTACATGTAGGAGGCGAGGACTAAAACGATAAAAAAGTAAGTCATTTCATGTATAAAACAGAAGGGTGGTTGAATTTTTAGTTTTAAATGTTTTGTCCAACTATTTTTTTATTTTTGTTTTTGATATTATGTGTGTTGTGTTGTTATTGTTTTAGTAATAGTGTTTGTTATTCAGTATCTGAATGATGAAGGTCCAAACCAACAGTTTGGTAAATCCACTTGAGACACTTTACACCTTGGTAAAATGTGGAGGAAGCTAGACGTTATTAAAATTTGGATACTGCCCAAGCCTGAAGTCAATGAATGTATCTTCCATGTTAAAACACATGTTTATAGCCGTTATAAAATTAGGGACCTTCAAAACCTTATGCTACTGCAAATGCTAGTCTAAGCAACTACTAATGCGAGCCTGAGCTAGAGCTAGCCATCCTTGTTGGATGAGAGGAAAACAAAACAGGAGAATGATGAAGCTCCCTTCTAAAGTTGCAGGATGTACTGGGAACATCCAGACTTTGAATAAAGGACAGCTATATCCATAGCTTGGCTGTTAAACTATCCAGATAGTCTTCACAGCTGTACACACGTTCCTAACTTCAGGAAGTCATAGAGCCATCAAGGTAAACTGGCCAATCAGCACACAGCGCCTTTAATATTCATGTCCTGGCTGAGTGGGCGGAGAAAACCAGTCTTTCCATGGTAGAGCTTTATTATGAGGTTGTGTTTGGCTATTAATCAGAGCTCCTGGGCCATTTGGAGCCCCAACAAAGTTTGATACATTATCAATAGGCTCAAATAACAGTTTCTTATTCTAAAATGTTCTAGGATCCAGGCGCGTTGCAAGATCTTCAAAAGTGTGGGGGATGTTGTCTGTGCCTAAAATAATTTCATGTTATTCATCTTGTTAGTTTAATTTACATGATAGCGGAGCAGGTGCGAACTTTAGACGCGTCACGCATGTCTCCGTTTTAAACATGTTTAAACTGTTCAGAATACAAATCCAGGCTCTGTCTCGTTAGATTGGTGTAACTAAAGTTTGTACTGAATAAAACTTTACATTAAACCATGTTGAAAAGAAAAGGATCTGATTAAATCGTTTTCCCCTCATTTGCATGGCTCTGGGGTTAATCAAGTTTAGCTGTTTCTGTTTGCAACAATCTTCACAAGAAGGCAAAACAGTTAAATGGCAGGTTACAGATATTTCCATAGCGCAGACAGCGCATGCGGTAAGATTTCCTCCCACTGAAGCGGTCTGGAAACCCGGTCTCTCTGAGGGATGTGTCCCCTGGAAAAATGTTTGCTGATTATGAAACTTTGGCTGAATAGCGCTTGTTCCCGTCTCTAATATGGAGACGCATGACGCATCCAGTCTGAGGCAGAATAGCCTCTTCAGCTCAGAAAGCACCTCTAGAGACATTTGATCACGCACAAAGTTTATGTGGAGCAGAAGCGGTTTTACTGGAAGATGGATTTTTTTTTTCAAAAATGTGGGAGATTTTGCCCCATGAATAACCGTAAAAACTACCGGTGTGCATGTACCCTTATGAAAGAGTCCTACGTTGAGAGGTAAATAAATATTAGAAGTGCAGATAATGCACGGCAGGTGAAATGTTCCAAGCCTACATGAAGTGAAACTGTTTAACTGCAACATTAATATGTTACTGGATACGCTGGTCTGGTTGGTTAGACCAGTGTTTGAAGCAGAAAACACACACACACACACGCCCACACACCAATTAAAATGATGCTGACAACGTGGACTAGAAGACAGGTGATGTTTTACGTATTTAAATGATGATCAGGCTGCTGTAAAATGTAATCTCCATCCACATCCAGACAGAATTATCCTCTATTCTTTCTCTATTTGCTCTGCTCTTGTCTGGGCTGACGTAGCTGACGGAGCGTGCGGCGCGCCTAGCAGCTGTGATGCACATTTTACGCATTTGGAGAGGTGGGCTGGATGCTTTAATTTTACTGGAAGATGGATTTTTTTTTTTCAAAAATGTCAGCGATTTTGCCCCATGAATAACCGTAAAAACTACCGGTGTGCATGTACCCTTCTGAAAGAGTCCTACGTTGAGAGATAAATAAATATTAGAAGTGCAGGTAATGCATTCTGGAGCCTACTAATGAAAAATGAATGAAAATTAAATTGGGAGTTTTTACTTCATATTTCAGAAATAAAAATGACGGGGAAAAATTTATGATGTCTTTTTATACGAAATTTTCTAGCGTGACCTGCCTGTTTCACTTAAGTCTCTGCTTATTAAGGTCCATCTAAAATTACCGTGACCCACCCAAAAATGAAAACCTGGTGCCGCGCCTGTTATAAACCTCTGCAAATTGTTCTTCACTTTATCAAACTCAGATTTTGTACAGCTAATGTCAAGACGTAAAATTATTAATTCAGTCGAGCTCTTGAAGCCAGATATCGGCTGTCGGGTTTCAAGGAGAAACAGAAGAGGGAGGGGAAGAAGGAGATGAGGCAAACAGAGTGAGTGCGACGTAGAGAAACCAGACTGGTGTGGAGGTGAGCAAAACGGCTGGAAAAGTGTGGGTGTTGAACCACCTCAATGAGAAAAGTGTGGGTGTTGAACCACCTCAATGAGAAAAGTGTGGGTGTTGAACCACCTCAATGAGAAAAGTGTGGGTGTTGAACCACCTCAATGAGAAAAGTGTGGGTGTTGAAACCCCCACATACCCCACGGGTGCGACGCCCATGCTAGGATCCTTTCAAAATTTTTTTCTAAGCTCTCCTCACATAGCCTAGTGAACTAGACCAAATAATACACTTATTTAGTCTGGCTTGCCAGGCTACTCCTCACATGGATGAAGATTGATTTTCAGATGGCTTTCTTTATGTCTGCTGATGGAAAGTGTTTTTATATCCATGAATAAAGTGAAACAGAAGCAGCTCACATTGCTGGAGGTGTGTGTGTATGTGTGCGCCCAGCACTCTGTGTCCCCATGAGCCATTGTCAAACTATAAACAAAATGGTTGCTAGGTAACAGAGCAGGTTTTCCCTCGTCATCTTTTGTCTTCCTTCCCATCTGCTGACTCATTCTCTCTCCTTTGTCTTTGGTCATTTATTTCTAATTTCTTTTAAAGGACTGTTGATACTAATGCTTTATGAATAAAACTGGCAGATTTTTATCCCCACATTAAATAACACTGCCAAACGGGTTTCCCTATAGCAGGGTTTTTCATTCCTGGTCTTTGAGGACAGCCACTGGCATGTTTTCTAGGTTTGCTGCACTAAACACACCTGGTTTGACCGAGTGGATGACCAACAGGCTTCTGAGGAACTTGAGGAGCTGCTGAAGAGGTGATTCAATCATTGGATCAGGTTTTGGATAACCTTGACCCACAGGACATATGATATTAATAGTCATTAAATTTCATTTAGCTGCTACATGAACCAAACTGTTTTCTTCACAATGCTAACAGTTCATTACAGTACCACAGTAAGGCTGTTAACTTTAGATATACATTTTCACAGAGACAGGGAATCGTGTGAGGCAGTGCATGGAACAGCAACGACTACAGCAAACCTCTTATTCACAGGATGCACGACGAGTCAGAAAGAAATAAAATAATCTTATTTAGCGCCTCTTAAGATAAAGATCACAAGGCGCTTCACAAGAGCAAATAAAAAAAAGACTTTGAATAATTATTCAAAAATATCATATATTTAAGAAAATTTTTTATTGTGATTAGAAATTTTTGGGAAAGAAAAACTGAAAATTATTTAAAAAAAAAAGAGGTAATCAGTGGATGCTGGGAAAGGCTGAATAGGTAGAAAGAGCTGAATAAGAAAAGGGCAATAGTTAAGGTTAGGTCACACCAATGCCAGCCTGAACAGGTGAGTTTTCAGCTGCTTTTAAAGGAGACCACTGAGACCACCAATCTCTGGGAGAGAGAGCTCCAGAGCCTGGAGGCCACAGCAGCAAATGATCTGTCACCTTTGGTTTTTAGCTTGGTGCGCTGCACAACTAAGTAGGCTTTGGTCACTGGACCTCAGGGACCTGGTTAGGGTTAGGGTTTGTTGTGAGAAGCAAGCTGACCAAGAGTCTGTGCAACAACCATTAACTAATGCGATTTTAGTTATAAAAGGTTTATTAATTTTTTTAATCTTATTTTGAAATTTCCTGTAGCTCTAGGAGTGATTTATTTTGAAAGACATGATTGCAATGTATTTTCAGACGGTAACCTGGGCAACGGCAAACAAATGTCAAAGCTAAAATACGGACATATTACACAACGGGTTTAGCACAGAGGAGAGGAGGAACAAGTTAGATTTATGCTTATTGCAATATTTATTAAGAATAATTCTAATTAATAGGAAACCATCTTTAACCATTAGTAAAGCTCATTTTTGTTCAACTGGCAGCTACTCTCTGGCTTTGGGAACCAGCTTGTCTGGGGCACAGATGAGGATCTCAGTCTTCTATTCATTCAGCTGTAGAAAGTTCCCAGCCATCCAGATTTTAATAGTGACTAAAGCCTAATTTATACTTTTCCATCAGCGCCCCAAAGGAGAGCCGCACACACACTGACTAAGACATTTTTCTCTCCGACTTTTACGTCAGCTGATTCTTGCAAAATAATTCCCTGCCAGGGCAACAGAGGGCGTAGCGCTATTCTGAGGTTTCCTGACACCATTACAGTCATGTATCCGGTCCATGATAGTGTATTTACTATTGTGCTTACATTGTTTTAATGTACTTCAGAGACTTTAACATGGACAAATGTGTCCTTCATTACCCTCCACCTCTTCATGCGATCGGCACCTCTAAACTCACATTTGTCATATTTTCCGTTCACAGATAAATCACTTGCTGCATAACTTTGTCCTCCTTCAGTCACGGGCGAAGAAAGGTTCACATTTTCATACCCCCGCAATGCGTCCTTCCATCTGTTCCGTGTCTGCCACTAGATATCTTTATTTTTTGAAGCGGCAAAGACGGTGCTGTTGACGAATTTACCGGAAGCAGCGTCCTGACCAATCACAAGCTTGCAGTCTCTGCCACGGCTGAAATACCAGAGCCA
This sequence comes from Nothobranchius kuhntae, assembly GCA_006942095.1. Lineage (NCBI taxonomy): Eukaryota > Metazoa > Chordata > Actinopteri > Cyprinodontiformes > Nothobranchiidae > Nothobranchius > Nothobranchius kuhntae. Next base: position 524,864 of record SSNQ01000272.1, on the reverse strand, counting down.
CGCCTACAAGATCCCAAGTTTCATTGATTTTTTTTGCGCCATTTCCCGAAGAAGCAGCAGGAGCTACTCTGTTTGCTTGTGATCACAGCCGGCAGGCAGCAAGGAGGAGGAGGCAGGGCAGGGTGGTTACAGCTAGGGATGAGCCGGATACTCGTTTCAGACGAGTATCCGGTACGGATAAAGCATTTTTGATGAATGCGAGCATGAAACGAGTAAAACTCGTAAATATCTGTAATCGTGCTGAAGGAAATCCTCATTGGGTAACTGTCTTTTCACATAGAGCGCCCCCCCCCCCCACACACACACACACACACACACAAAACTCTGCTCAGTCCGTCCGGCCCATCCACGCACACACACACACACACACAGTAACGGATCTCTCTGTGCTTGCTTCACTGTTGCTCACGTTTCTTCAGTGCTCAATAGGTTTTTTTCAGCTCGCCTCTTCGGTTGAATATTTAAAGTTACTTTTTTCGTAACGTACGTGGTGCATTTGACAAGACAGAGCTGAAAACGGTTCGTGCATCAGTCACTGCCTCCGCTCGGGTTTTTATTATCTCTCTCTCCTTAATCAACATTGTTTAACTGTGTGTGGGACAAATGCCAACAACATTAGGAAAAAAATCAGTTTTATCAAATTAAAATAAAATGGTTCTAGTATTTCCTAGTTCCTACTGCATGAGTTCAGATGTATTAATTCATGCACTTAAATATTAATGTTCTGATTTTACTGAAACACTTGTTCTGTAATAGTTCCTTTACTATTGTGATCAAAAATATTTAATCTAAATTCTGAGGCTGCTCTGTAAATAGTTTTCAAATAAACAATACACATAGCAACTTCTGATGAATCCATATAAATTTCAGATTTAAAATAATGTATTGATGTACACCACACCCACTAATTTCCAAGTAATAAATAAGAGGTGCATTCATCTGTGTATGTCCTTTGATCTGCATTAGTGATATCTTCAGCACCAGAACAATGAAGCAAAGAAACAGATTCCTGAGTTGATGTTAGTAATTTTATTTATTAGATGCATCTGATCTGTTCTATTTCTCTGAAATGAGATCAAATCAGTGCTTCTATGGGTTGTCTCCTCTCTGCACTAGAAATATTTACTTTATTATAATGTTCACTGTAATGCATCTTGATGTTCTTAACAAATAAATTAAATCAAAAATATTGGTCAATAATGCCAAATATGTAAATTTGTGTTTCAGTCATTTTTATACTGGCTTAAAATTACTTCAGTAAGTCTACTAAGCAGGGGTGTAGAACGAGTTTAATAGGGCCAGCCCAGTAATGATCTTGGACCAAAATAAAGGGGGCAGAAGGAGATGTTTTCCAGACGCCAAGAAAAATTAAATGCCAAACCCCCCTGCAGAGTGAGTCACTGAGAGTTTAAAACAAAAATTATTCTTGTGCAAATATCGGTGTATTCACCTTTAATACTAGTTATTAAAATGCAGCAGTTGCTGGATTGGTGCAGTTCAAAGTGGAGTGCATCAAATAAAACAATATTAACATAAAGGTGAGACGTGTCATTACCCCCCACCCCACCACCACCACCAACCCCTCAGCTAGAAAAATTCCTAGGGGAAACACTAACAGCTGTAGCTTAGACATCTCATGGTTCTTAAAGGAGATGTACAGTTGGATGCCATCTGCATAAAGACGGTAGGATTCATTTAAAAGAGCTCAGCATGTGCTGGAGAGGAAGCAGATGAAGATGAACTTGGGTTTTCCAGTAAAACCTGATTAAAAGGACAAGAAATTAGATAGCAGGCAACTACAAAGCTGGCACAGATGTGGTCTCTATGATTTAAAAGGTAAATTAAAGCAAAACTTTCATTTGATTGCAAAATAAATGTCACCTATATCCTCAGTGAGCCATTTAAAATGCCGACTCTATCTAGTCAAATGTGAAATTCCCTTGAACTGTGAGCACATGTGAGGTTTGAATGGAGCGTAAATCCTGATCTTTCAGCTCTAATCTGTTCTGTCTCTATTATAAAGACTGAAACACCTCTGTTCCCAGCAGCAGCAGAGGATCAGTCCTGCTTCAGATTTGCATGCAAAGCTTTTCTCACTTGGTCACAAACATTTAACAGTCAAAAACCACCGTTAGATATCCAGCTGACCAGAGTAAAAAACATTTATGTTTGTGTCCTAAAGTGGTTCAAAACTACAGAAATTGAATCCAAGAACCTCAATGATGATGCCCTGAAAAAATAAGATGATACAGTTCAGTTTATCTTAAATAAGTAGCAACAACATTACTTTTACATCTGTTGTTTGCACGCCTGCTTAGAAAACACACCAAACGTATGTGGACAGACCAAGGTTTCAGTCCAAAACAAATTATGTCCACCTTCTGAAGTATCTGATCCTCTGACCTCTCCAGCCAGCAGGAACAAGATGCTACAGCATCTCTGAGCTAAGTTAGCTAGCTAAGTTTGGGCTAACAAACTTCAGCTTTCAGCTGCAGCAGCGTTTAAAACGCTCATTTAAACACCGACTTCACACTTTCTATAAACATTCAAACATTAACTTAAGTAAATGTCCAACAGCAGGACCGCAGAGCAGCTTCCGAGTGGACGCCATTGTTCAGGGAAAACAGGGTCGTAAGTTACAGGTGTCCCCTCAACTCACAAACATTATTCATTTTCTTCATGTGACTAAGTATTTATCTGAACAAACACACCTGCTCCTTACATGGCGCCTCGTTATGGAGTCGCTGCAACAAAGCAAGAAAAACATCACCTACCGGGTCCGCGTCCATCCTGTCAGAAACTAGATCCTCCTTCCGAAGACCCACAGACACGGTTCTTTAGTTTAAAACCTTTAAAATGATGTAAAACCTAAAAGTTTGACGCTCCTACAGGTGTCTCTCTCTCTCTCTCTCTCGCTCCTCCTTGGTTTCACTTCCTGTTTTTTTCTCTTCACTCTGAATTCCTTCGCTTCGAGTTTTCAGCTCAAACCCACATCCGGTTTCATTAAAGCGATAAACGTGAAGCTCATTAAACGGTTTAAACTAAGTTTATTAACATTTACAAGCATTACGTTAGAAAAGTTAAATAAAAGAAAACGGTACTATATTTGTTTCATAACTTAAAACAGAAGATAAAACGTGTTAACCAAATCACTTGGATTTGAATTAACTTTTTTTAAAATTGTGTATTATTTTATTTATTTAATTATGTAATGCTCTTCCTATTTTTACTTCTGCGTTTATACATTTTGTTGTGAACCTGAGCCATCATTTGTTTTATTGTGAAACATCTATGCTTTTATTTTGAAGATGCACTCCTGTATTGTGTCTGCTGTTGATAAACTGAGTGTAATTACCTTTCAAGGGCACAGAATATTTATTCATCCGTTTATTTCTCTGAAGCTTTGCTGATTTGTGGGTCAATGGTGAGAGCTGGATTGTGATTTAATCCGATGCTCAACTAAACAAACGCCTGCAAAAATAAGAGCAATTCAAACATAATGAATTCACATTAGCAGTAGGCCTAAGTTTGAAATAAATGATTTGTATTCACCACGGCAGACATCTGTGCTAAACTATTATAATGTAATAATAGTTGTTACATAGAAAGTGGTTCAGCTTCAACAAGACAACAATGAAATAACACTCTGGAAGCGAGTGCTGTGTGTGTGTGTGTGTGTGTATGTGTGCGCGTGTGTGTGTGTGTGTGTGTTTTCCTTAGCCTGGCCTGCCAGACTGGTCCTGTTTAATTCTGCAGAGAAATGGGCCATTCCCATCTGTACCGGGTCGGCCCGGGCCGGGTAGCGTAGGTTGTTTACATATCTGGGTGGCCTGGTATTTTTCCGGGCCAACCAAGGCTCATTCTCAGCCCTCTTCTCGAGAGGGTCTGCTTCAGGCCGACCAGGGCCAACACACCCACTGCTGACAGCAAATTCACACCTTCCATTAGAGCAAGCCTCTGATTGGTGGGTAGAATCAGCCCACATGGGCTTAAGACAAGGACGTGTGGAATCAACCGGGCCAGGCTGGGGCCGACTGGGGCTACCCGGCCCGGACTTGAGGGGTCAGTCATTTGCAGAATGATCATAACATTTTGATTCCATACTGCTGCATGTATATTCACATTGCTCAGCCCCCCAAAAAAGTCTCCACCTGGATTTAACTAAGCAAGCAGGTATGAAGGCTCCTATTGGATAATTACTGCATGGGTGATAAACTTTAATTCCTTAAACAACCAGGTGGAAAGACACATCTGGTGGTCGTGGAAAAGATGTTAGTCTGTGTGAGAAGGGTCAGATCTTTGGCATCAAGCAGAGAAAACATCTAAGGAGATGCAGAAACGACTAAAACTGGGTTAAGAAGTGTCCAACGCATTAATAAAACTGTTCTGATGAGTCCAGATGGACCTGTTCCAGAGTGATGGTGCATCAGGGTAAGAAGAGAGGCAGATGAAGTGATGCACCCATCATGCCTAGTGGGTACTCTACAAGCCTGTGGGGGCAGTGTTATGATCTGGGGTTGCTGCAGGTGGTCAGGTCTAGGTTCAGCAACAGGATGTGCTCCAAGAATGAGGTCAGCTGACTACCTGAACATCCTGAATGACCAGGTTATTCCATCTTCCCTGACGGCACGGCCATATTCCAAGCTGACACTGTCAGGATTCATCAGGCTCAGATAGTGAAAGAGTGGTTCAGGGAGCATGAGACATCATTTTCACACATGGATCAGCCACCAGAGTCCAGACCTGAACCCCACTGGAGAAGGCTTTGTGCAGCGGTCAGACTCCACCATCATCAGTGCAAGATCTTGGTGACACATTCATGCAACACTGGAAGGAGATAAATCTGGTGACGCTGCAGAAGCTTATCGAAACGACGCCTCAGTGAATGTGTGACGTAATCAAAGCTAAAGGTGGTCCAACTAAGTATCAGTTTGTGACTTTTATCAGCCTTCTTAACATCCAAAAACCATCTAGACATGTGAAAACTGAAGCTGCTGTGGGTAGATAACGGGTTAAGAAGTAATGCTTTTGGATTTATGTCCACCTTGATTTTCAGTTTAAAAGTTTCAATATCCACACACACACACACACACACACACACACACACACACACACACACACACACACACACACACACACACACACACACACACACACACACACACACACACACACAAATTTCATTTTTGTTCTTGTGAAGTTTCATGATTTTTATTTTGAGGCACTAATAAAAACAGTTTTTTTAAACAAAAAGCAAATTTACCATCACATATTACTAAGAACCATTCCCACCATCTTTGGGACGTCTTAAACTTAATGGTTAATCTGGATGAGAGGACGGTGGTTATGAAAAACAACAGGATTAAGATAAAGACAGCGAACAAGTTTCCCTCAGACATCATTGTTTATGTGTTCCTGATGTCACAACATGCCTCACCCAGCAGCAGCAGCAGCCTGGACAAACTGGTTTCCTCTCCAACCAGGAGGCTTGTGATGACGCACACCCTGACAACAGTACCCACCAAAAGCTTCATATTAAAGAAATTAAATATCCACCAGGTTTATTAAAAAAACTTATTTCTTCTGACATCTATTTTTGTAAAATGTGAGTACAGAACAAAGTCGTATGCTACTTTAAAGAACAGAAGAATATTCCTTTCTTCTCACGTAAACACTGTAAAGGGTGAGAAAACAGACGTGAAGTAAAACATGACAAAGAAAATCTGATTCTTCTGCCGTTGACCTCCTCATTGGCCTTGTCTGATGATGATATCAGACATGTCGTCAACCTTCACCAGCTCCAAATTCTGTTACACACACACACACACACACACACACACACACACACACAAACACACACACACACACACACACGTGTAAGGTGCATTGTTGGCGATGCGGTTTGAGATAATTCAGGCCTTTGGTGTTCTGAGTTCTTCATGAGCAGATCTGTTCACCAGAGTGTGTGTTGGGTGTTATACCACTCACCAGCAGCACACGCTGGACAGTCCAGTGGTCTGCTGTCCAAAGCGATAAAAATCCTCCATCAGCACTTCGCTGAACTAAAACTACAAGCTGCATCTCAGCTGGTTTTTGATAAAAATACCGAAGCTTGAACCACTGTAGCTGACAGCGGGTTCTCACAAAGACCTCCGGCACCAAAGACAGAACTGATTATGTCAGAGTGCATCAATACTTTATTCTGGTGTGTGTATTGACCACCAGTCCACGTTTAAACAACCCTCACCTTCTCATTGGCCAGATGAAGCAGAGCTACAAACGCCAGCGGCACGGACAGGTTCTGAGCCATCATACTCGGTAATCTGGACCCAATCAGACAGAGAAGAGAACAAATGTGGAAACATTAAGTTTTAACTTCCATGATTACAAGAGACGAGAAACACTCGTCAGTTCTTTGTGATATTCACGCAGCACGAGGCTGCTGGTGGTCATCATTCCTCTTAAGCAGCAGAAACAGGAGGGAGGCTGCTACCTTTGAAGCAGGTTCTTAGTGGTCTGACTGAAGACTTTTTCTCCACACACTTCTGGTGCCTCTGCGGCCTCCTTCACCTGCTGAGAACATGAAGGCAGAACCGATAAAACAGACCTGAACCCACAGGATCAGTCGGACCGGAGCGGGGCCTTCACTCCCCTCCATCCATCCTTCCAACTGAATGACCTTAACACGGAGTTACCTACCTCCGTCTGTTTCTCTGGACTTTCAGTCAGAAGAGTCCACATGCTGTTTTTGAGTCTCCTCATGTCCATTTTCTTTGCCATCTTGGCATAGTTGATTTCAATTTTGTTCACCTAAACAAGCAAAAACAGCTAATCAAATGTTTCCTGTTTTATTTGAGGGCAAAACTGTTATTAAATTAACATTCAACGAGGAGTAATCAGCAGCTTTGGTTTCTTTGTTTACTATTTTCTTCTGTATTGAAGATACCACAGCTTTACCCACCCTGTGTGGTTCTGGTACCAGATCCTCCTCCCTGTATGTGGACACACCCGCTGGGTCTTCAGACGGCGAGGGAATTCCCTCACCTGGGGGCGGAGCATCGCCTGAAGCAGCAAATGCGTTCACATCATCATCGTCACTGTCACCGTCCTAAAAGCAGAGCCAGCCCATGGAGGCAAATCTGTCACACCGGGTTCTGCACAAGCAGCAGGCATCAAACGGGAAAACCCAAATGCTGCTGCAGCAACCTCCCCACAGGGACCAGCACATCATTTGACCATGTCATCAGGTCTGCTACAGTAAAGACCAAACCGACGAAAGGAATCAGAAGGCGAGCGTCAGACCTGGAGCCCTGGGCAGAAGTTGATGGTATCGTTGGCGTTGTTGTAATCATAATCACCGATGCCTTCTCCCAGCTCTCCAGACAGCCTCCGTTCACTCTCTTGACACAACTAATGTGGGACAGAAGAAACATAACTGGTGACATACCACCATCACAGGCCTACAGCAGCCCATCTGCTGTCTGGGATGTCAGAGAAGATTCCTGAAATGTTCTGGGAGAAAAAGCCTCTCCAGTTTCCACTGATGGTTATCCCCAACTCTGCATGCAAACACACACTGGTACCAGTACAGTGATCCCTCGCTACTTCGCGGTTCGTTTATCGCGGATTCACGACTTCGCGGATTTTTTCTTTGGAGCCTTATTCAAGAGAAATTCGCCGATTCGCGTTATTTTTCACAGACTCGCGGTATTTTTCTATGCGAAATATCAAGAAATTCCTGTTTTTTTTCATCAATTTCATCATAAAATGTACATTAAAGGGTGGTTTGTTAACAGTACTACGTAAAGGGAGGGTTTTAAAAGTCTGAATACTGTACGTACCTGTTAAATAAATACTGTAAATATGGTGTCCCTACTTCGCGGATGTTCACCTGTCGCGGCCAGGTCTGGAACGCGTCTACCGCGATAAACGAGGGATCACTTCCTAACACCATCATTTCTGGTGTTTACTTAGCCAGAACCAGCAGGTCTCACCGAGCTGGAGGGTTTGAGGCTGAGCTGGGACAGCGTCTCTGGGGGGAACTGGAAACTGGCCGGCAGAGTGGTTTTTTTGCTGCAGGCGCTGAGGGCTGATTTGCTGTTAGTGGTGGCCGCCTGTGAGGGGAAAGAGGAAATGTCAGCATTTCTTCTTTAAATCTGATACCAGTAATCATGCTTGTGGCTGACATAGCTACAGTCATCAGGGCAGCAGCTGTATCACAGCCTGATGAAAAACACCAGATATCATCATCAAGAACAGAGTAAAGGCGTCTAAACTCTAAAGTACAGGAAGTAAGACAGGTCAAAGGTCTTTACCCGCGTGGTGCGGAAGAAAGTATCAAAGTCGACATCATCGTTAAAATCCATTTCATAGATCTTCTTAGGCTTCCTCTTGCGTGTCTCCTTGTCAGGCATGTGATCCACTGCAGCAGATGAGACATGGTTACTCCACACAGCTGTCTCCGATGGGAGAGCCGTTCATGACCCACAGAAGTAACCAGGACTACTCTTTACCCACAGAGACAGGCAGCAAATGTGTCCAGTGTCAAAGTGTATTTATGAGTGAATGTGTTTTCTCCGCCTCTGTTAGCAGGGACGTGGTGTGCAAGGCTGTATTTACACTGAACGCTTCACAGCCCTAAAGAGACCCGCATGTGCAGAAGGCCGGATGTGCTTCGTTTACAGATGCTGTTCGTCTCCAGCTGTGTGGGAAATGCCACACACACTTTAACTAATTAATTAGAGAAAGGACAATGAGAACAACAGCCTTCAGTGGAGCTGCGGCTGTCGCTCTGTGCTGAGGTGTGGTGGGGTTCTGATTCATCCACAACATCAGACCCCTGAATAACTGCCAGCTCCTCCCCTGAAGAATGCAAACACACGATTTTCATGGTCACCGTGTCAGTGACGTATGATGGATGTAACGTTCAGGCTCGTCACTTTCAAAAACATCAGATGCAGGACCACACATGAAAGTGACCTGGGTCAGGTCTGTACTGTTCAGACGGTCATGAACACACACATACGGCTCACACGTGGGGAGAAATCTCTAAGATGCACTTTTGCCTGCAGAGTGTGAGTGTGTGAGGGGGGGCATCCTGGACAGGTCTCCAGTCTATCACAGAGACACTCAGACACAGGTATCCACTCACTCCTAGGGGCAGTGTAGAGTCTCCAGGTAACCTAATTGTTGTGGGTCTGTGGGAGAAACCCGGGGAATCCACAGAGACAGACTCCACACAGAAATGCTGCAGCTGGGAGTCGAACCTGTGACCTTTTCCCTGTGAGGCATCAGCGCTACCATACAGTCCACCACTTTTTACTACTGAGCTAGCTGAATTAAATACTTAAGCTTCAAGATCCTGATGTGAAGTGCAGAAACTTCTGACATCCAGATCTTCTGAAAAACGTACAGGAAGTGTCAGATCGGCCATGTGTGTGTGTGTGTGTGTGTGTGAGAGAGAGAGAGAGAGAGAAAGAGAGATAAGCACACAGAGCAGAAGAGCTCAGGTTTAGGGTGAAATAAAGGAAAGGTGCTGCAGACTTAAACATGGACCGGTCAGACTCCCAGATCACTGAGCGTGTCTGAAAGCAGCCGGTTTAAAAACATCTGAAAGGGTGACAGTTACGCCCTCTAGTGGGGAAGGTTGTGTTCCTTAAAGCTGCAAACAACAAAACATCCAGTGGTTTCATATTAAAACCTGCCTAAATCATTACGACCACCTGTGAGGGGTTACAACCAGCACCCACCAACGGTTCCAATGACACTCACGTTTGTGCTTTGGTTTGAACTGCCAGTATCCCGGGCCGGCCCACGTGGCCATGGTCCTGGGGCTGAAGTAGGAGTACTCCCGGGGCTGAGAGGACAGCTGCAGACACATAGTGGCAATGTCCCCCCCACTGATGGGAATCACATCCCTACAGGAATAACACGACAACCAGTTCAATCCCAGCTAACGAGCTAGGGCGTTAAGTCTAAGGAGTGAAAAGGGAAGCGCCAGTAATCAGATCTGATAAATACTCAAACGTGCTCTACAGGAAGTACTTTCTACTCGAGCGGCTGCATGTTGTCGTAAACACATGAAAACATGGCTTACATGAACCTTGCGGTGTTCTGTCTAACAAGTTAATAACAACTAAAGGACATCGTTTTCAAACACAAAGTAAAAACAGCGGATTGATAAACTGTGACTTTAGTTGATGGATCAGTTCTGGCTGAACTCAGAACAACATCACCTTCCTGGACCGGAACCAGAACCCTCACTGCCCTCCTTGTGCTCTTTAGGTCCCTCTTCAAAATCAGCGGATCCCTCCTCATAATCAGCATCAAAGTCAGACCCGCCACACTCCTCCGGTTCTGGTTCTTGCTCCGCGTTCACATCAAACACATGGTCGCCCTGTTTCATCTTCTCCAAGAGCTGATTCATCGTCTGGAGTCAGAGAAACAACAACAAAGGATGGAGCACGGGGCAGCAGCGTCTGGAGGGTGAGGAGATCTCAAGAGGAAACACAAAAGCAATGGCCTCCACGTACAATTCAACACCTTTAGACCTCCTATTGAGTCTTTGTCACAATATACCTGTAGCTGTGATTCTAGAAGATAACAGGAAAAAATCTACTTAGTAAATAAAACTTGAACCAAAGCAAAACTTATGAAAATGAGTCAAAGTAAATGCAGGGTATCTGCAGGTTTAAGGGAGCCACATTTAAGACTTTTTAAGACCTTTTTAAGGCCACTTTGACCAAATTTAAGCTATTTTTAAAATTAAATTTAAGCTATAATTTCCAGCTATTGCCTGGAACCGGTGCTAACCACATCACAAACGTGGGATTACCCACCCAGTTACCATTAAACTTGCACTCCCCCATGGCGCAAGCTCCCACTAGCTTAACCAGCTAATGTGCGCATCTAAAAACAGCCCCCTTTCACAACCAACTGAATGTGTACGGTTCCGCTTACGCCAACATCGTACACAAAAAATGCTGAAGACTAACTAGAAATTCTTGTTTATTGGGTCTTTGGTAATTTAAGACCTTTGGAAACTGTATTTAAGGATTATTTGTAATTTTTAAGGATTTTTAAGGCCTTAAATTTAGAAAAGCAAATTTAAGACTTTTTAAGGACCCGCGGATGCCCTGTAAATGACTCTAACCCTTTATGAGACACCATGTCATTTATGAAGCGTCTCTAATTAAAAACAGGAAAACACAAATAAAACACTCCAACTTTTTCTGTCTGCCAAGAATCTTCTAACTCAGCTGGACCTGGCAGCTTAGCTTGACTCGACATAAACAGGAAATGATGCGTCTGGAGAGGCGGAGCGTAAAGCCATGCTATCCAGATCCCAAAGCATTAAAAAACTTATTCTAGAAAGATGTCACCAGACTTTTGAAGGGTCTTCATCGTCTTTAAATTAAGTGACCAATCTGTAACCGCTGTTCAGACCCCGCGGACACGTGGTCCAAAACCACCAAATCAGTGGTAACGGGCAGCTTAAGCGGAGACTGGTGTGACGTACTGGTCTGCTGAGCAACCGGTTTTATCCTGTCCCACTAAATAAATCCCAACAATCAGACGGATTTATGGAGTCAGTCTTTAGTAGGACAAGTGGAGATGAGACGGCCAACTCTGACAGAATCAATCATAACCGTTCTTTACCTGCTCAGGGTTCCAGCTGGTGAAGGAGAAATCCTGCAGCGAGGGACAGATGGAGCATTTTTCCTGGGAATGCTGCAGTCCAGCTGGTGAAATTCCAACATAAAGCTTTTATAACCAAATCTGACACATTGGTGCACAAACATTACAAGCAACAAGAAGGCTTTGATCCGTCTTACCCTTGAATGGTGCTGCGGGGACTCTGTGTGGAGGTGGAGGGGAGTAAGACGGTCGGGACTGCAGGAGGGTGAGGTGGGAGGGAAAGAGCAGCTCACAGCGACTGCTCTCACTGAAGAGAACGGGCAAAAACACCCCTGCTGTGCTGGTCTCATCAAAGGATGAAGCCATGCGGTGAAACATGGGGTCCGCCTGCACATAGACATTAATACATTTGCATGAATCAAATGATCAATAACTTGGTGAAATAACATATCCGTTCCAACGGCCAGGAGTTTAACTGTCTGCGCCTGGTTTTTATTAGTCAGATAAAAGATCACGAACACCTGGAAACGGGACAGTTTCCCCATTCTGTTTATTTCAACACTTCTGGGGAAATTCTCAAACCAAAGCCAGGCTTTAAACAGCCCAAGAGAAAAGTTCTAGCTTTTAGGTGAGTTAGGATTAAGATTGCAACTGTTTTCAGTTTTCCTTAGAGAAGGAAAACGGAACGCAGCAGCAGTGGTGTGTGTGTGTGTGTAGAAAGACCAGAACACACCTCACACCTCCTCTCTGACTCGGTGCTGTTGATGTTGCTCAGGTTCTGCTCTACGGTTTTTTTCGGAGGTCTCTTTTTCTTTGGCTGCTTGGCGGTGCCTTCTCCTTCTGCAGCTGCATCGTCTCCGTCCTCTTCTGCTCCACGGCCTGCACCATCAGAGTACAACGTGACACAGGAGCGTACGTTCGCAGAGCACACCTGTTTGACTACATTTAAAATTGTGGCACAAAACAACTTTAGATCCAGAGTGGTCCTATAGTGTCAGACAGCGTTTATGAAATGATCTTCTGCACCGATCAGAGCAGGAAAAGTTGTTTATGAATGAATGAAACCTGACCGGGACTAACCCAGAGAAAACCTACAACACAAGGTTTTAATGGCAACTGCTGCAGTTTTTAATCCTGAACTTTTGCCACTGATCTATAAAACAGTGATTGTTATTTATCTGGGATTACACGCCAACATGTTTGGCCAAAGTGAATTAGTTTTCTCTGCCCTACACTAGTTTGTGTACTCAGTTTGTTGCTTTATTTAAAAGATAACAGCCCCGTCCTTTATCTTCTTGCTGTTTGTTGAAATGTGAGGAAAAGTGATTTTTGGACTTCAGAATCGGCTTCACAAACAAAAGCCCTCTTTATTCTGCATTTAAGCACGAATGAGAGGGCTGTTTAAATAGATTTGCCTGCTTTCACTCAACCGACTGTGTTTTATGTTAATCCTCATATTAGAATTATGCCCATTTCTCATGACAACACATGTTCTGAGTCAGAAAACCTCTTGTCCATACTGAGCTGAACTCTAATGCTTATGAGCAGCACACAACTCCGCCGTCTCACCCTCGCCAGGTTTAGTTTCGGCTCCTAGACCACCCAGCACTCTGTAAGCATCCGCGTGAACAGCATCCACCCTCACAGCGTAGATCTTTGTACTAGCATCCAGAGTGCCAGCTGCCACCTTACACACACACACACACACACACACACACACACACACACACACACACACACACACACACACACACACACACACACACACACACACACACACACACACACACACACACACAAAACAACAGATTGGACTTCCTTCATATACACAAGTTTTCACATAGCTTCTGCTTGAAGAATAATGTTTACATTGTTAAAAACTCAGAAATCTAAATCCTTCCGAAAGCCGTGTCCCAGTATCTGCAGCATCTCTTGAATCCAGACGGTTCACACTTTTCTCCATGCTTAGATGGATTTTAGCAAATCATATGAACAGATTTTAACATTTAAATGAATGAAAAATCAACGCTATACTTTGCTACGGGTAAATTATTTGTAGATGAACATTTTCCAAGACTTTCTCAGCAAAACTAGGTTATTTATTCAGATTGTTGTTTTGGACTTCAAAATGGGGCCGAAACATTTTCTTCAAGAATACACAGGGTGAGAAACATTTTACTCTTAACTTGTTTCAAAATCAAACATCAGAAATAGGACTTTGCCATTTCAGCCAGTTAAAAATTTAAAGAAAACAAAGAAGTCACCAAAAGAGCCAAACCTTGAAGTTGGTGAGTTCAGAATCCTTCTGCTTTAGAATATCGGCCATGTAATCAATCAGATGCAAGCCAAAAGCATTTTTTGTGGTGATTTTCTACAAAATAAGAGAAAGAAAAGGAGGAAAAGAAATACAGTGGATGAATGTCTTCATTCAAAATTTCAAAAGTGAAAGTTTTATTTAACGAAACATTAAATGTAAACTTAAAACTACAAGTTTGTATTTTGTGGCGGTTCGTTACTAGCAGTCAGAAGCACGTAACTTTTTAGTAGAATCTACAAAATATGGAACTTGATTTTGTCTCAATAAGGTGAATCCCAAAAACATCTTTTAGCCAAAAGAATGAACAACAGTGTGTCTTTAAAACAGAGAAGTCGCTGCGAGTCTACAAAACGGTCGGAACCAGAGAAGATTATTTTTAAAACTAGGGACGGACAATATATCAGCAATAATATCGGTATCAGCCGATGTTAGTCCTTTCTCAATATATCGGTAACGGTCCGATAAATAAAACTGGGCCGTTAACAACCAATGTTTTTCCCATCTTGGTTCCATTTGTTTATGTTTCAGCGTGAGGGGGTGATGTGTATTTGTTTAGTCATGTGACAATTATTTTAATCATCGCAGAAGCGTAAATGCGTGTGATGTGTGTACTTAATGATGTAAATTCAGCTTTAATAATTTGTATTCTATAAAAAATCTGCAGATTTTAGAAGCATTAATGTCAGTATATTGTAGGGCTGGGCAATAAATCGAAAATTTATTGTTATCGAAACTTCTGACTCTTATCAAGATCATTCTTCCCAAGTCAATAAATGTGATAATAAATGAAAAGATGTGAGTAGGTTAGCAACGTTCATGTCCCTTTAAGAAGCTGTACCACCTTGAGTCACGCAAGCATGTGACTCAACATAATACATGTGACAGCCCCATCTAGTGGACAACTTTTGTTTCTGCATACCTGTAGTTATCGTCCATTTATGGTTATCGAGGTGAAATCATCAGTATATCGTGATATTGATTTTAGGCTGTATCGCCCAGCCCTAGTATATCGTATCAGCCACTACAGTGATATTAATATCGGATATCGGTATTGGTCCAAATGCCATATCGGTGCATCTCTATTTAAAACATGCCAGAATGTGGAGATATTTTATCCCATCCTCTACATGATGAGTTTGTTTCTTTTGAGCTACTAATTTTATGCAGCAGAAGCTCAGGAGTTAGAACGAGTTGTCCAGTAATCATTTGGTTGCAGGTTCGTTCCCAGCTCTGCCAAGGAATGCTGCTGTTGTGTCCTTGGGCAAGACACTCAACCCACCTTGTCTGCGACTGTGCTTGGAAAGCCTCGCCTGTCAGTGTGTCCCTGAGCAGCTGTGCTACATTGTAGCTCATCACCACCAGGGTGTGAATGGATGAATGATGCACTGTAGTGTAAGGAGCTTAGTAGTCCACTGACTCAGAAAGGCACTATACAAGTGCAGGCCATTTATCATTTTACTCACCCAGACTGAATACTTACATTCTCAGTGGAAAGTTTTATGCAGGTCGAGTAGTGCTCTGAAATTTGAGCATTTGACAGCTTGGGGATAGCAGCAGGAGTCCCCAAAGCACTGCATACAAACAAAGCAGGCCATCACTAACTTCTGCAGATGCATGGCAGCCAGGCAGATCGACGTGTGTGTAGTGATGAGTTCACTACACCTCTAACATAACACCTCACCTGTGAGAAGCAGAGTCTGTAAAAGAGGAATCACCAGCAGCTTGAAGGTCAATGACCCTTGATCTCCTGCGCTGACGCCGCTCCTGCTCATCATCATTTCCAGGAAAGGCTGCCATCAGTGGGGTGCTGCAAGCTACAGGAGACTGACCCTTGTTCTTCAGATTGGACAGAGCCCGTCCGGGGTGAACCCGGGAGATGGGGGTGGAGGTTGCACTCATTTTGGCTGCACAAAAAGAAAAAAGTTTTTATAACTGTGTTTAGAGACATTTGGCTTCCAGGAGTTGTTTAAAAAATTTAAGTTAGTTTACACTTTTGTTTAGCTTTCACCAGGAAGATTGGAAAGATAAATCAAACCTGTGACAGTGTTTGGACACAAAAACTATTAGATGGGAATATGAAACAACCCGATTCTGGTCCACCAGTGTGTGCGAACAGAAACCCTTTAACAAAGAGCTAGCCTTGGTGCTAAATGAAGCACTATCCAGTAAACGTTTCACTTTAACATTAGATCTAGATTACCCAATGCGATTTTGTAAAAAAAATCTTTCCTCATTGATGACTATACGCGTTTTTACATCAGTGTTAATAGGCACTATTAATCCTAAACAACAAAAATACGTTTATTGTGTGCTAAACACTGCTAGCCTTATGCTAACATTCAACAGCCGTTAGCATAACAACGTTTGCTACAAGTCTCATTAACCCTCTCAGGCTCAAAATAAGTTTTGATAAAAGGACGAACAACTAAGTCCTTCAGGGGTACTTCTGAGTTAAAACATGCTCATGAAATACGTACGTGAAGTAACCAGGTAGGTAGGTTTTAACGTTGCAAATCTGCAACGCCTGCCTCCAGAGGGATAAGATACGATAAAAGTTTACTAAAGTACCCACCCGGACCGCTGCACGAACCTTCAAACTACCCCAATTCAGACGACGTCGTTATTAAAGTGCGATGCTGCTTTAAGTTATTAGTTGTTCTTAACGCAACAAAGTGCACTCTTTCTTCCTGTAGTTTGAATTTTTGCGCCGGACGGTTTACGTAACACACCAGACGCCATTACGTGACGCCGCGCCCACCATAAACATGAATACGTAGACGCTCATTGGGCGCTGGAGACATTTGGCTGGAGTGAGAAACAACGTCGCCGCCATATTGGATGGGTCTCTTCACTCCTGAAAAGTTGCCCAGAGTGGGCAACTATGACCGTGTACTATTAAAAAAAGACCACGTGGGTTTACTAGTGACTTCTCAGGCCTATCTGATAGGATTTTATATTTTAATGTACATTAATTTATTTTGTGAACTATGTAAGAATTGGACAGTAAAATCATCGAAGCAGTGCTGAATCCAGAGGTGTGTGAGCATGCGCTGACGGCCGATCACCGGATACACAGCAGCGTTTGAAGCTGATGGCAGCTCGTTAACAAACATCCACAAACAATTAAGACACATTTTCGCCTAATTTATTTACTGACAACGCAAAAAATAATCTGGTAAGTATAACTCACTCAATCTGGAGGTAAGTGAAGAAAATTCAGAAAGTTTACTAAATTATATTGACGAAGTTTTTGAGTTATTCGTCATGGGTCCGAAGAAATCAGCAGCTGAGGCTGAAACACCTGCTGGGACCAAGAGGAGCCGTCCTCAGGACTCGCCTGAGGCCTCATCTCCCCGTAAGGACATATTAGAATTATTAGATTCTATTGAAAAACGGCTTCTGGGATTTGAGGGGCGACTTCATCTGCTCGAGGTTCTTCACCAGGAGTTTCAGAACCTCCGAACATCTCTGGAGTTCAG
>SSNQ01000272.1:453642-501119 GCA_006942095.1 Nothobranchius kuhntae | reverse complement strand
AAAGACAGTAAAATCATCACAAAACAGTCCAATGTGTCTATCACAGGCAAGGTTACAATGACAAGATGTCCTTTTGAGCTGGCTGGGGGAATGCCAGGTTTTTGTTTTCAAAAATTGCCGGGTCGTGACGGCATTTCTGTTAACAAACAGTGCCCCTCTCATTCTTCCTGGACCCAGAGCCAATCATAATTGAGCCTGGCGTGTTGCCTTGTCTCCCAACTCCACCGTTGAGTTGCATTTGGTATTCACCTCCACTCTCCACCATCAGCTAATCTCCGGCCACGAGGAGGCCTTTTCTCTCCTGGTTAGCTGAAACGAAGTTGTGGAGAGAATGAGCCAGCACATGGAGCAGTACAGAGGGATTTTCTTGTAAACAAAAGAAGCCTCTAGCCTGGTCTGGCAGAAATGTTCTTGGTTTCTACACAGAGAACTAGTCTGGTCACTCACAGGCAGAGAAGCACATGAGGGGCGGGACTAGCCAGCTTAAAAATAACCAATCAGAAAAAGGCGGAAATGCCGACTGTACTGTAGTTTTTTCATGGCGTCTGGTGATGGCGCAAACATCTTTCTTTAGAAGACATGCTTTTAGCGCTTCTACTTGTTGTGGTTTTAAAAACATGTTCAAGTCTTTTAGAACAGAGGATCACATCTGCTTCAGACGCCGTCTTCATTGTTTATGAGAAACTCAGTGTTGTGGTGTGTGTGTGTGACATATGCTGCTTAGCCCTGATTGGGTTGTTAGAATTCTCAGGGGGTTAGGTTTATTTGAATAGAAGAAACCACAGAACCAATGCTTCTCATAAGGAAATACACAGGAGGAAGCATAAGGAAACACACAGGAGGAAGCATAAGGAAACACACAGGAGGAAGCATAAGGAAACACACAGGAGGAAGCATAAGGAAACACAAGGAGGAAGCATAAGGAAACACACAGGAGGAAGCATAAGGAAACACAAGGAGGAAGCATAAGGAAACACACAGGAGGAGTATCTGGCCTGAAGCAAGGGTCATGATACTGCCAGTGGAGAGTCATACCGGCCACTGGGTCAACGGAGGCACAGAGGCAGGCTGGGACTGTGCTGGAGCACACAACGGAGGAGCTTCCAGCCCTCCTGATTACTGTGGGTGTGGAAAATGTAACACCGGACTTTTAATCATTTTTTAGTGTTTTTTTTTTTGGTTTGCACTTTGTGTGTGTGTGTGTTCGCAGTAGGTGACGTGGTGGTGAGTAGAGTCGCCACAGACCTGTGATGGGCCCCACGCCTCGGCTGTTATTGTTTTAACACTCCGAAACCATGATTGTTAACTGAAGTGCCTAATGGAAATTGTAAACCAATTCCTTGAGTGAAATTCCCAAGGTGGTGTTGCTGGTTTATAATAAACCTTATGCAATCTTTCTTTATAATGCCACACAAACATTATATAGGAAAACAATGTATTAATGCAAAACAACAAACTTACCTCATTGGCAATGCAGAAACTAGAAAACGAGTATTTTATGTGCTCTCAAAAATCCAGAAGGACCCAGCAAAATAGAGTAAACCATACAAAATTCTTCCCGGCAGACCAATCAAATCTGAATGTGCTAGCAAAACTTACTATACGGCCAAATTTATTCATCACTTTTTACAACCCTCTTCAACTTGACATGCAACTACATAAAAGACAGGTACGACCGTGCCAAAAATCAAGAACTTCAGAATCCAAAAACAGTCCATGCTTGTTACAGTGTGAAGCAGCTGGGATGAGGATCAGCACCTCCAAATTTGAGACCAGGAAAAGGGTGGTTTGCTAAGGAAAGAGGCCGTCCCCCAAGTGGAGGAGTTTAAGTCTCTCAGCTCTTTTTCACGAGTGAGGGAAGGAGGGAGCGGGAGATCGACAGTCGGATTGGGGCAGCATCTGCAGTGATGCGGACGCTGAACTGGTCTGTTGTGGTGAAGAGGGAGCTGAGTCAGAAAGCGAGGATCTCAATTTACCGGTCGATCTACATCACCTATGGTCATTAGCTTTGGGTGACGATCGAAAGAACGAGATCACGGATACAAGCGGCCAAAATGAGTTTCCTTCGCAGGGTGGCCGGGTTTTGCCTTAGGGATAGAGTAAGGAACTTGGACATCTGGGAGGGACTCGGAGTGGAGCCGCTGCTCCTCCGCATCGAAAGGAGTCAGTTGAGGTGGTTCGGGCATCTGGTCAGGATGCCTCCTCGACGCCTCCCTCGGTAGGTGTTTTGGTCATGTCCTGCCAGCAGGAGACCCAGGACTACCTGGAGGAATTACATCTGTTGGTTGGCCAGGGAATGCTAGGGTGTCCCAGCTGAGGAGCTGGCAGACCTGGCTGGGGAGAGGATTGCTTGGGAGGCCCCACTTTGGACACCAAAAATGTTTTTTTATTCACACAATCTTAGCTGTTTTCAAACTGTGTCTGTGGTATGGGGCAGCCACGTTTTCGTGCGCACAATGCATTGTGGGATGATGATGCAAATTGGTTGTAGACATTGTAACCTTTCTCTGTAGACAGAGAAAGGTTACAATGACACGTTGTGCTGCTTTTGGTTGAGACTTACAGTCAAAAGACAACAAAGAACCGGATGTAAGTGTCCTCAGCTTTCCTCACAAGAAGATCATTATGCAAAATGTTTTAAAGAAACCTAAAGGAAGACCCAGGACACGCTGGAGGGACTGTTTCTCATCTGGCCAGAGAAATGGATGGATAGATGTTATTTTATTACCATTATTAATTTACATTATACTAAAAGCCTTATTGCCCCAAATCAAAATATGTAAAAGGGGACATTTTTCATTGCATTTTTCTTAAGTTAAAACGATAATGTTTGTTGTTTATTGGTATTATTCTGACCAGTATTTGTTGGTGTGTGTGTGTTAACCTCCTTTTTTCAGTTGGTTAAGCCATTACCTAAATTGCCGTCATGTTTTATTAAGCCTGATTCATGCTTCTGCGTCTGCGTCAGTGCGGGGACATGCAACGCCATTATCCCTCCTTGTGAGCCTGATGGAGAGCCCCCGCAAGGACGGATGGAGTCGAGCTCTCTTTTCTTAACATCTGAGAACGCAAGCTTGTGATTGGTCAGGGCACCGCTGTCGTCTACACAGCCGCCATTGCGCCCTCAAAAACATAAAGAGAGCCGAGAATAACTAGTGGCAGACACTGAGAAGCTTGAAGAATACCTCGTGAAAAAACTCAAAATGTGAACGTTTAATTCCCCCGTGACTGTAGGAGTGAAAGATGCACAGCAAGCGTTTTATTTGTGGACGGAAATGACAGGAAACGTGGGTTTAGAGGTGGCGAGAGCATGAAGAGGTGGAGGAGAATGAGGGACAAATTTGTCTGTGTTAAAAAGTCTCTTATATACAAAAACACAATATAAACACACTATCTTGGACCGAATACATGACAGGACACCACAGAACAGCGCTACGCCCTCTGCTGTCCTGCTGGGGTATTGCTTTGCAACACCCCCCAGGAGACAGAGAAGTATGAGGGCTAAACATCTCAGTCCGTGCGTGCGTGTCTCTCCCTGTTGGAGCTGATGGAGAAGCATGAATCAGGCTTCAGAGAGGTGAGTTTGTGCCGGAGCTTTGTGTGCTCGAGTTGGAGTTTATGACATTGACCTCTGTTTTAGCCCAAGTCATACCTAACAGATGGAACAGAGTACACCTCTATTGTACCCTAAAGATCACGCTCACACTCTGTCACTTGTGGAGTCCCTCAGGGGCCTGTTCTTGGACTTATCCTCTTTATTCTCTACTTCCTTCCACTCGGCCAAGTAATCAGTCAGCATGGCATTGTTTTTACTGTTATACTGATGATACACAGTTATACATTATAGCAACTGCTGCAGCTCCCAATCTTTCTGGATCTCTGCCTGCTTCATCAATACCATCATCAACAGCTTCAGCTAAACTCAAGACATGTCTGGAGGAGATTAAAAGGTGGATGCAGCACCATTTTCTGCAATTAAACAGCTCCAAGACAGAAGCCATCATGGCAGGCACTCCCCACCAGATCCAGTCATCTCTTATTACTTTCTCTGGTCATAATATTCCCCTTTCCCTCTCAGTTACCAACCTTGGTGTTAAAATGGACTCCCACCTCACCTATGAATCCCTTGTAAACCACATATGCAAGGTCTCGTTCTACCACCTCCTCAACATTGCCAAACTTCGTTCAACTCTTACCCTACCAGATGCTGAAAAACTGATCTACGCTTTTGTCTCCTCTAGACTGGATTATTGTAACTCACTGCTCACTGGGGTATCTGGCAAGAACCTTCAGAAGCTCCAGTATGTCCAAAACTCTGCAGCTAGGATCCTGTTGAGAGTGCGGAAATATGAACACATCACACCCATCCTGTACTCACTACACTGGCTTCCTGTCGAATCAAGGATAAATTACAAAATCTCTCTCCTAACTCATCAATGCTTGTATGGAAATGCTCCTTCTTATCTCAAAGAACTTCTCAACCCACTAACCTCTCCCTCCGCTCCACTCACATCTGCTCCACAGACCCAGAACCAGATTGAGCACCATGGGGGACAGAGCGTTCTGTGGGCACCCAAACCTACAGATAGTTTAAAAAAAGAACTGAAAACATTTCTTTTTGGTAAAGCTTTTAATTCTTTATAATTATTATTTTTTTGTAAGTGCTTAGAGATTTTTAAATGTAAAGCCCAGTACAAATGAAATGTATTATTATTATTTTTATTGTTATTATTATTATTATTACCAAATCATAATGAAACATTTTTATATTCTTGTAAACAAATGAAGGTTTATTTTAATATATAATCTCCAACACTCATAACGCACTCATTTATTTATCAAGACAAAGAAACTAGAAACAATCCACCCATCAGATCCATCTGATGAACGTATCATTAGAACCAACGTACCAGAGCCTTTATGAGACCCTTTATGATCAAAGGTTTACAGATCATTTTCTACAAGAATAAAAGAAATGATTTCTCGCGAAGCTGAGCAGGTAAAAATGGAAAAAGCTCAATAAAAACTTTTTTTGACTGTTGCTGACTGACACATATTAGTGATTTCAGCCCATCTTGGTTGAATAAATTTGTGTTTCACAGAGGCATCTGGCCCATCATAAGACCAATATTACATTAGTATACTGTTTTATTGTAGGGCTTCCATTAGAGGATATGTAGAAGAGGGTGATAGCCACTCAATAAAATAAAATAAAATGAAATAAAATAAAAATATCTGAATTTTTTCTCAGATATCAAAAAGTCTGAAATGTTTTTCTCTTGAGTGGTGCTAATCATCTTCCGTACATGTCAAATGCAGATTCAGACAATATTCAGAATAAAACTATTTCCACCAGTAAATGAAAAGGAAACACGCTTTAGGCTGTTGTGTTTCCACTAAATGGATTTCTATCAGGCTATATTTGTTTGTTTATCGTACTGCACTTCATGTTATCAGCGCAAAGTTGATTTTTAGGTGAAATGAGGAAACAATGACACGTTTTTGAAACAGCATTGTTCTTTCCATTAACCTTTGGTGACTTTCAATCAGGTATTTTGTATTGTGGTTTAGTGGGAATGAAACTGAATTGGCTGAACTAAATTGAAAACATCTTTCTCCAACAGCTGCACAGATGGCTGGCGCTGTAGGAGAGGCTCCATGTGCCACAGCTTCAATCCACCCTCATCAGCTTCTTCAGACGCTGAAAATGAGCAGATGCGATTCTCAGTTACAAACTGGAGCCACAAATTCATGAGTGTCTAAAAGAAGATGAATAATTATTATGACAACTATTAAATGTGTAAAGTATTTAAAAATATAACTCGATTTTCATTAAAATCTAAATATATTTGTTTAAAATAGGCAGATAAAAGCGCCTGTCACTAGATGGCAGTAAAGCACAAGGCCAGGAAAAGCTCTCCGCTGTTTCCTCCATTTGCTTTGGTTTAAAAGTTCATTCCCCAGGACAAATTTTGCAATTTTCTTTCTGTCTCCTCAGCTCAATTTCTTTATTTCGAATATTGCTGTTGCTGGTTTCTGTCTGGCTAAAAACGTGCAATAGTGTGATCAGACTGAAACACACCAACCCTTACATTTTCCATGATCAGGCTTTGAAGCAAATTTCCCATAAAACCACACCAGTTTCCAGATGTAGATTATTTCAAATAAAGCAACTCTCGTATCATACTTGTCATCCAGCAGGCTGCTGTTACAGGCTGGAGATCAGAAACCTCCATGACTGCTGGACAAACGTATAGTTGGAAACATAAACAAGACACTCAGATGTTGCGTCCACATTGATCCTTTCTGTTAATCTTACGAGAACTGCAAGGATTTAAGAGTAGATTGACCATTAGACAAAGTGTGTTTTGTTGGTCCCCTTTGCTTTTTCTGTGTAATGGAATAAAAGTCTTTGCTAAGTAAGTACTGCAGCCTGTGTGATCATGCATCTTGTCTCCCATCAGAATGACTGTTCACACTGCAGCATGAGACCACAGAGCAGGGGTTTATGTCATGTCTCTGACTAAAAAGATACTTTTTTATAACAGGGATAAAAACAAAGTCACACAACAATAACCGTGTGATGCTTTTGATCAGAAACTACAGAAACAAATGTCCCACATGCATGCACGTTTAAACATTAAGATCCAAACATTGGATCAAGATAAACGCCTGGTGAAAAACCGATGTTCACGTTTTAAATACAACAAAGGCAAAGCCGCCCAAGCTCGTTTCTGTACTCTGGAATATCAGATAGTGGAGAGAGAGGCACTTCAGAGTGATGTATGGTTATGGCATTAAAACACAAATTAGCCTGTGGTTAATGTGCATGAACACACACACACACACACACACACACACACACACACACACACACACACACACACACACACACACACACACACACACACACACACACACACACACACACACACACACACACACACACACACACACACACACACATGCCTGTCTTTCTATCATAGTGAGGACCCTCCATTGACTTCCATTCATTTTTGTGACTCCACTATGCCTAACCCGTACCCCAACCCTAACCATAACCAGTGCTGATCTCTTCCCAACCCTGACCTTAACTAAAACTTAATTCACACCATACCTGTAACTGGTGTAGTAAGCTCCTGGTAAACTTCTACAAGGGCTAGGACAAAAAATGTCCTCACTCTGTAGGGAAAATGGTCAAAATATCAGTATGTAGTATTTACAAGAACACACACACACACACACACACACACACACACACACACACACACACACACACACACACACACACACACACACACACACACACACACACACACACACACACACACACACACTCATCAGCGTGCAGCAGTGCATATTAAATGAGGAGCATTTATCTTTCAGCAGACTTTTAAAATGTATTTCAGACCTTTAGATTCAGTCTGCTCATCACTGGGACAGGATGAGGACTTTGTCCCCCCGGGTCTTTCATCTGACAGAACGCACTAGCCACAAGCTCCTTGGTTTACTTTAGTTTGGGAGCTGATGTTTTCGTTCATGAGATTTTCAGACAAAATCCCATGTGGTGAAGCCCTTTCGTTTAATTGTGTGCTGTTGAATTTTTGCTCCAAAGAGGCGAAGAAGAGTTGATATCTAAGTCAATAAAGCTGATTCATGCTCGGCACAGGTCCAATGCTTTTACTGAAATTGCAAAGCAGAGGAGAGATGTGCAGGGTGAGTTGTTAACACCACAGCACACTGAAGCCCCAGATCCACAGAAAGAGTCTGGATGGTTTGTTTTAAAATGCAGAGTTAGTAACACCGGCCAAGGTCAGGATGAAAGCTTGTCATAGAACATAAGCAAATAAAAGTCAAATGCTAATTTATTGCAGAATGAATTCAATGAGCTCAGCTTTGCACCGTTACATCTCCCATGTGCTGTTCATGTTTCTGACCTCTTAAACTGTCCTGTCTTGATCTGTTTAACAACACACACACCCAAGGTCCTCTTCCAGTCAATGACTTCAGCACGGTGTGACTTTCTACAAATATTCATGTTGTTTGCAGAGTGTTTGGCAATTCAGGAGCAGTATGGAAGCACACTGATGGTGTGTGTGTGTGTGTGTGTAAAAAAAATCATATAAAGCGATTTAGCAAATATTCAATGCAGGAAGTCTGTGGCTACTGATGTGTTTAGACAGTGGCGGATTCAGCAATTTGGGGGCCCAAGGCAAACACAGACACGGGGCCCCTTACATTAAATTTTCAACAATCTTACCTTTAACTGGATTTGTGGAACTCCCCCCTCTTCTGACATGAGTTATTTATTTCACTTTTTATTAGTCCTCCTCTTTTTTTCCTGTCTTTCCCTCTCTTTGAATGCTGATGGATAAAAACTGATATTAACTTTATTAATGTCACCTGGATTCTAAACAAAGCTTCATCCATTTACTCTGTGATAGAGAACAGGCCATTTCAGTTCTTACAGAGAGGAGGTTTTGGGAGGTTTGACCTTGCCCTGGTACCAGTCCTGGTCCCCTTATCAGTAGAACTCCCTTGAGAAAGTCCAGGACCAGAGGTGGAAAGTAACGAATTACATGTACTCACGTTACTGTAATTGAGTAGCTTTTTTGTATATTTATACTTTTTTAAGTCGTTTTTAAAATCTGTACTTTTACTTTTACTTGAGTACATTTTTAAAAAAGAACTGTAATTCGTTACATTTTAAATCATATCCGTTACTGAGTAAAAATAAATTGTAGGCTTAATAAATTAAAAATATTAGGTGTAGCAGCGTCGGAACGGAAAGAGACACCTGCATCAGCGCCACATCTAAACCGCTGTTTACCTCCTCTCTCCCTCCTCTCCTGTGGGTTGGAACCCGCACTTTCGCGCAACGGTGTGACGTCATCAGAATTCTGCTCGGTTCGGTAACCAGACTCGGTTCCGTGCTTGAAACGTGTTTCCCTGCCGCTCCACACGGAAGCGGCAAAATAATGTTTAGCGCTCATAACAAGCGGATTATCAGCGCTCTGCTCATTAAACAGAAAACCTGCAGGCCTCTGAGAGTTAAAACATCCTGATACTGATCAGGTGTAAACATTGTGCTCCATCCCTGTGTTTGAACTCAGAAGATGCTACTTGATGCCACAGATATGTGATGATTTAGCTTGTTTCTTTATTTAACTCCAGAATAAGAGATTAAATTATTACTAAAGCAGTTCAGTGTAGTTAAATTAGTCATTCACATGATTCTAACATGCTACAGTGTGTATGTGTGTGTGTGTGTGTTACACATATAGGACTGCATGAGACAGCGTGGTTTCATCAAATCCATGCATCTTATTTCTTACCTGAAGTAATGGCTCAGGAAAACAACTTATATTTCATAAATAATGACGTCTCTATAGTGTTTATGATAATGTTTTATCTTATCTTTGGTCTGGGAGGTGTAACATATCATGATACAAGCCTTTTAAAACATGTTAAAGTGTTACAAGAGGAGATAAATGCATGAATTTAAAGTTCATGTTTGGAGTCCAACCTTCACAGTTTGGAGGCTCACGCTGGTGAGGAGACACCGTTAGTTCTAGTAACACCTGGGCTCCCAAGGCCTGTTCTGACAGGATGGACGTTACGGGACCCTTAAGGATTCCAGCTGGATGATTGGAGGATTATTTAGGAGGATTGGGATGAACAAACTGATTTCAGTGGTGAACGGTTAGAGGTATTGGCTCAGCATTAAAATTGTAGAAATGCAAAATAACTACACTTTACCATCTATATAAACATGTACTGGGTTCAGTTTTTTATTTTGTTAAGGACTTTTGTCATAAATCATTACAGAAAATCCAAATCCTCTCCTAAAGACAGTGAAGAACTGTGTTTCGCATACGTCACTCCAGCACGTAAAACAAGCTAGCTGCTGATGCTAGAATTGTAAATCACTGTTATTTGTTTACTTTCATGCTCCTAATTATTATGAAAAACTGCGTTTACAGCTGCAGCAAAAGTTCTGAGCCATGTGTCTGTGTCCTACACGCATTTTTAAGTAACAGGTCTGATCTAAAATAATAACCTACATCTATAAATCCATCTAGAACTGCACTCTAGACGAGTCCCCTTAGCATGACTGCAGCAAATCTGCTAACCGTGTTAGCTCCAGTAAGGAAAGAACAAGTTCTTTGGGAAAGCTATGACACACACACACACACACACACACACACACACACACACACACACACACACACACACACACACACACACACTCACACACACACCCACACACACACACACACACACACACACACACACACACACACACACACACACACACACACACACACACACACACACACACACACACACACACACACACACACACACACACACACACACACACACACACACAGATATAATCTAAAAGATGATCTCTATATTTCAACATTAGAACCTCCATGACATCCTGGATTAGTGCAAACAACGAGTTGAGCTAAGGAGTTACTCCAGCATCAGGAAGATTTATTCTGGTAAATTGTCGGTTAAATATTTTCCAGAGTTATATCAATAAATACACACAGCAGTAAAACTGTAGATTACTGAACTATATTGGGACACATGATGGAGCTAAGACCAGCTGAGAACTCGTCAGCTTAGAGCTCCCAGTGGAGCACAGAAATGAAATATCTAAGAAAAGTAAACAAACTGTACCGATTTTGGTTCTGAAGATGAACAGAATCCTCCTCTATGTCCAAATCGGGTCGCAGGTCTTCTGAGTCAAACGGTCTAAAACATGTCTGCACCTCTGGTAGTGATATCCAGCTGGCGGGGTCGGAGTTCGGTTGAACTTCTCCGGTAATCCAATATCCGTCCTCGTCGCCGTTTCCCGGAGAAAAAACAAATCTGATGGACTAGCAGAGGCTTCAGAAGCTACATCTGATTGATGACACAATGTTCTCTGCTATAAGGCTAACGCAGAAACACCGGAGTCAGGCGTTGTTTACTACAGCTGTTTCAGCAGAGCTCCATGTGAAACATCACCAGCTGCCCAGGGCTTAGACCGGAAGTTAGTTTCTGTTTTTCCCTCGCCAATTAAAAAAACATCAGATTTTCTTACAATTCCAGCCGTCAAAATCCAAAAACCCTTTTCATCTGAGGTTTTAATACACATTTACACATGCTGTTCAAATGAATTTTGCCTCTGGCCGATATCTTTAAATGAGTGAGTGAAACCACTACCAAAGATGAACTCTAACTTTAAAAATCAGCTGCTCTAAATAAGCATGAAGGTCAGAGAGGAGCTCTAGGATGGACATGGATAAAGGAACTGTAATGTAGAGGTAAAGCAGGGCAGGGCCAACGTTAGCAGCTGTCATACGGTCCATTTGAAATGTTTGACTTTCATTTAGCTTGTTATGTGACAGGTTAGAGCACAGTCTCATGTTAGAGTTTTGTCATGAGAACATTGAGATACCTCACATACTGATGGCATCTAAAAAAATATTATTTCTTTCTCAAAATAAAGAATAATTTTAATCACAGCTGAAACGTACAATTCTAGAAAAACCTCGTCCAATCAATGTTGTGCACGTCCTGTTCTCACTGATTGGATAGAAATCCTTCCATCAAACTGTGTGTGTGTCCGTGTGTGTGCGTGCACACAGGAGCGTGTTTTGAACTGGTGTTGTGGTTTTGCACTGATGTAACCATCTTTACACTGACAAAAATGTAACTAAGTAACTTTTACTTTGAGTACATTTTATTTATGATACTTTTTACTTTTACTTGAGTAAAATTTATCAAATTACTGGTACTCATACTTAAGTAGGAAATTTTAGTATTCTTTACACCTCTGGCATTCAGAAATCAATTCTGTTTGCTTCACAGCCAGACAGGACACACACACACACACACACACACACACACACACACACACACACACACACACACACACACACACACACACAACACAGTATAAATAGTTCCAGTTTGTAGCCTTGCTCAAATTAATCCAACCTTCATTGTTTAGCTAGAAATATTACATTTTCTACATTTTCTGCTGAAAGATGGATCTGTTGGCAATTACAATGTCTGCGGTTGGAGAAAATGTCTTTTCAATGGTCAAAGGTTGCTCAAGGAGGTTGGATCTGTTAGGTTTATTGTCATCAGAGCTGCTGAGACCACAGGTGTTTTACCACAGACACAGCTGGTCTTTGTGCTGAGATATCTAAATGTGCATCAAACAGTGCAAGAAAGATTTTTGCCCCTTACCAATGCAACAACTGCCAGAACAGCCTTCTTTCCTACAGCGAAGAGAAGATCATTTCTCAGGTATCTGATGGAGCCGGTATAATGAGAAGAGCACTGGTTGGGGTGCAGCAAATGGTCCATGAGTGTTGAAAAATGCCCATTATGTGCATTGCTATATATGCACACCAACTGAATTTGATCATGAAGCAACTTCTTACACACCAGCTGGGAGAGTTTTCTGGCCCGAGTGATATATCCACTTTATTTACTCGATCACACAAGCGCACAAGTAGTCTTGATGATCCTGTGTAGATAACTTTAGTATTTTTCTATGGTAATAGAATCCTGCCTCATGTTGACATGCTGTAACTGCTGCAGAAAGGGGAGCATTGATGTAGTCTTCACTAAACACACCCTCAAAGCTTCTACTCCATGATATTATTTCAGACCTTACATGTCAGTTGTCATAATAAAACAATTGAATGAAATACTGATTTTTTTTGCACGTACCACTCCCATATGACTCGTACCAGTGATACCGGACATCAGTCATGTCGTCACTCCAACAGATGATAGCCCATGACGAAGGCTTCAAGAGAGAAGCTGAAACTAGCTGTAGTTTCACCTATATTGCCTATTACTTTATCATATTCCCTGATGCAAAATTAACTTTAT
The DNA here is from genome assembly GCA_006942095.1 of Nothobranchius kuhntae. Taxonomy (NCBI): domain Eukaryota; kingdom Metazoa; phylum Chordata; class Actinopteri; order Cyprinodontiformes; family Nothobranchiidae; genus Nothobranchius; species Nothobranchius kuhntae. The sequence continues at coordinate 488,213 of SSNQ01000272.1, read as the reverse complement.
AACAATTTTTTTCTTTTTAAAGGGGCATTATGGAAGTTTGACAGCCAAAACATGTATAGAAATAATAAATTTCTTCTTCATACATTATCCTACAATGCCCTGGTCCTGTAGAATGAGCCCTGGCATTTTTACTGTGATTGCCTGTTTTTCTGTAAAATCACAGAAAAAGAGAGATGCTCGGGTCGAGAAGGCTGCTTCATGCTCGTTCACGCTCAGGCATAGCCCGTAGCATTTGCTATCAGGAGCTTTAGCAGCAGAGAGTGAGGTAGTGCCAACTCAGCGACTTTGTCGCTGTTCCTAACGCCTAGTGATGAACCTAGCTACATTTCTGAGGACCCTTAGCTACTTTCTTCTAGATATTTCCTGCAAATTAGCAACAAAATAGCCATTTTCGCTCTGAACCGTTCTTTGAACGTTGTTTCTGCTGTCATCAAGGATATAAATGTTATAGATACTAAGGACGTCACCGGCGCTTTAGCTCACCCAGTAAGATGTCGGACTGTCGTGCAGAAGATCTGGTTTCGATTCTGGATGTCAACATAGATAATTTAGAGTTTCTTTTTTACATTAATGGTACATTTTTTTACCGTAAGATGCCCAAATTTTTATTTGAGACTCTCCGAATGGCATTGAATTCATAGATAAAAAAGATGTAGGTTCAACTTTCATTTTGGAACAATTTTTCAAGCAAGGGAAGGGAATGATCTGAGCATGCAGGAGGACTGACCCATCATAAACCTTTGTCGGCTGTGCTGAAGAGAAAGGTACAGAACCAAATTATTTAATTAATTAGCTGCACGATCTCCTGTCCTCTGTCCTCCGGGCCAGCCACACACACACAAGGGACTATCTCAGCTGTTATTTTTGTTAAGGAGTGTGCACGTACAGCATGCACGCCTCGTGCACAAGCCTACGATTGAAGCTGCCGTTATGCTTTTGGCCTGAGGGGGCAATCGTGAGCATAAAACTTCAAAACTCTGTAAAGTCCCTTTAAGTATATTGCAGCTATGGTGATAAAACATTTACAAAGTGTCATGGCCTGAGGTAAATCGTTCCCCACACTAACCCTTCTCCTGCAGGTGGGCGGTGCCGGAGAGCAGCCCTGCTGCAGCCACTCAGCTGCATTCACCGGCTGGCTATATGAGGAGCAGTCTGAGACCTACACGAAGTCGGATGATTAACTCGTTAGGGTATACGGCCTAGTCTCGAGCTCTGTCGCTATCTTTGTGTGTGTTTGTTTTTTTGTGCCTCTAGAGATTGCTATTTCCTACAGCAGATATCACGTTACATCATCTCTCCAGCCATAACCAATGGATCTCTTCTCTACATCGTCTCATCTGCTCAGCGACGGTCTCCGCTCCGGTCTCTGCTCCGGTCTCTGCTCCGTCACCACTTCCTGCTCCTGCGCTGTTCCAGGTAGCTGAATCCCTGCCCACGATGACGTACGATGGAGATCCAAGTCAATGCTTGGGCTTTCTCCTGCAATGTAATCTGACTTTTGAACGTTCATCCGCCTTTATTCTTCAGATCCGGTGATTTCCGGAGACCCGGAAGATTTCTTATATTATTGGATTACTTCAGGGCCGAGCCTTACAGTGGGCGGAGGCCAAAAGCCGGAACCCAAGTTTTCTAGAAGGCCCTCTTGAAGGGTTTATTAAAGATTTTAAGTTAACCTTTGGGGGTGTGAAGCAGCGTTCAGATGTTTCCAGGCAGCTCTGGTGCCTCTCTCAGGGACGTCAGCCTGTTCCTGAATTAGCCTTGCGGTTTAGAACCATTGCTGCGGCCTCTACCTGGAATGAAGACTCATTAATGGGAGCCTTACAGGAATCTCTGAACGACAGGATCAAGGATCAGTTGGCCCTCTGTCCTGAATCACGGAACCTAGAGGAACTCATAGCTCGGGCCACTCGAATCAACCAACGCCTGAGAGACAGATTCAGGAGTTCTTACACTTATCCACATTCTGCATCACCTTCCTTATCTCGAGCGCCCCCTGCACGGTTCACTTCCATGGACTCTGACGAACTAATGCAGATTGGCAGGACCCGACTCAGCCTGGAGGAAAGAAACAGGCGAATGTCCTCCAGACTCTGCATTTATTGTGGACAGCCTGGACATTTAGTCTCTCAATGTCCAGACCAGCCAAAAGGGAGAACCCACCAGTAAAACCGGGATTACGGCTGGGTGCAAGTGCATACAGTTTATCTTGGTGTTTACTTTTCTGTGTCGTCTCCTTCTCTCAGCACAGCCTTCCCTTTCGAGCTCTAGTGGATTCTGGAAGTGAGCAGAACCTTTTGGATCAAGCAGTTGTGGACCGACTCCAAATTCCCACTGTCATTCTACCTACACCCATACAGGCCTCCTCCTTGGATGGAAATCCTCTCTCTCCCATCACCCATAAGACAATACCCATTACCCTTCGAATCTTAGGTAACCATCACGAACAGTTAACGTTTTTTTGTTTCCATCCCCCCAGTGTCCTGTAGTCCTTGGTCACCCCTGGCTTGTCACCCATAACCCGCACATTAACTGGAGAACAAGTAGCGTGGAGTCCTGGAGTTCCCGCTGTTTCAACACCTGTCTGCGAGCAGCCACGGTGACCTCCTCGGACCAGCCTAGCCACCCAGTTACTCAACCAGACTCATCAGGAATTCCTCCCAACTACCACGATCTCCATCAGGTATTTAGTGAGGACAAGGCCTCATCTCTACCCCCACTCCAAGCTTTTGACTGTGGTATTGATTTACTTCCTGGAGCCACTTTATCTTCTAGTTGCCTTTACAACTTGTCCAAACCCAAACATGAATGCATGGAGAAGTACATCTCATTATCATTAAGCTCAGGAATTATAGGACCTTCCACTGCCCCCCTAGGAGCTTGTCATGTTCTGTGTCCCTTTGTTCCCCAGCTCCTCCAGTTCCCATTCCAGGTTCTCCTTTTGTGTTTCATGGCACCCTCATGTGTCCTTTGTCTGCGTCTTTCCCCATGTGTCTCCTAATGTTTCTCCATCCCTCTCTGGATTCCCTTTTGTGTTCTCTTAGCACCCTCATGTGTCCTTTGTCTGCATCTCTGTTGTGTGTCTTAAGTTGTAGCCACAGCCTCTTGTTCCCCAGTTCATTGTATGTGTGTATGAATTTGTGTGTGTCAGTATGTGTATGTGTGAGTTCTTCCCTTAGTCTTTAGGTTTAGTTTTGTGTTTTATATAGTGTTAGGTTCATCTGCCCTCCACTGGTTCTCTTCCCCATCCAGATAATTGCTGTCACCTGCCTTCCCTCCAGCCTCACTCCACACACCTGCTTCCTGTTTCCCTAATTGCTCCTCCCTGTCTATATAAGCCCTCCTTGTCTCATTGTTCTTGTCGGTCCATTGTTGTTGTCAGCGTGATTTATTCTCAGTCTGCTCGTTCCTCTTGTGTTTTTGGATTTCCTGATTTTTGACTTTGCCTTTCTGCCCTTTTGGATTTTATGTTAGTTTTGGGGTTCTTCCTAAAATAAAAGGATTTGTCTTTATACATCTACTCCTGTCTCATGTCATCCTGGGTAACTGCATTTTGGGTCCAAACCATCCTCTCATCGTGACAGAGCTGCGTTTTTCTTTGTCTCAAAGAAGGATGGTTCCCTTCATCCCTGCATAAATTATCGGGGTCTTATCCAGATCACGATAAAGAACAAATATCCCTTACCAATGTTGTCATCCACCTTCGAGCCGGTTCAGAATGCAACTGTGTTTACCAAATTAGATCTTCGCAACGCCTATCATTTGGTTCGAGTACACGGGGGAGATGAGTGTTAGACCGCTTTTAAGACTCCACTAGGTCATTTTGAGTATCTTGTGATGCCTTTCAGGTTGACTAATGCCCCCGCTGTATTTCAGGCACTGGTGAACTCTGTGCTGGCCGACTTCATTGATAAGTTTAACAGTTTACCTTGATATACTCATCTTCTCAAGAACCATGTCGGAGCACCGTCAACATGTAGGAGCCATCTTACAGAGACTCTTGGAGAACCAACTATATGTAAAAGGGGAGAAGTGCGAGTTCCACACTCCATCCATGAGATTCCTGGGGTTCATCATTGAGAGCGGGCGGCTGAGAGCAGACCCTGAGAAGGTTCAGGCAGTGCAGGATTGGCCTGTACCAACTACCCGAAAACAGCTACAATGGTTCTTGGGTTTTGCCAATTTCTATCGCAGGTTTATAAGGAACTACAGCTGAACTACTGAACCCCTCACTGCATTGACCTCCATAAACAAGCCCTTCGTTTGGAACCCTTCTGCTGCCGCTGCTTTTTCTGAACTCAAGTTCCTCTTCACCATCGCCCCAGTACTCACCCGTCCTGATCCCTTGAGGCAATTTACCCTAGAGGTGGATGCTTCTGGCACCGGGGTTGGAGCAGTCTTATCTCAGATCTGCCCCTCAGACAACAAGTTGCACCCTTGTGCTTTTTTCTCCCGTCACCTGACACCTGCAGAACACAATTATGATGTGGGAGATCGTGAACTGCTGTCCATCAAGATGGCTTTTGAAGAATGGAGACACTGGTTGGAGGGTTCCGAGCACCCGGTCATAGTCTGGACCGATCACAAGAACCTTTCATACCTATAAACAGCCAAGAGGCTTAACCCTCGCCAGTCCAGGTGGTCTCTGTTCTTTTCCAGATTCAACTTTGTGATCTCTTTCAGACCCGGATCCAAAAACACTAGGCCCGATGCATTATCCAGGCAGTTCTCTTCAGACACCAGCACAGCGCTCACAACCATCCTTCCTCCCTCAGTAATTATTGGGACTGTAAGCTGGGAGATCCAAGAAAAAATTGAGGAGGCCCGCAAGAATGACCCCGGTCCAGGTACTGTACCTCCCAATAAGACTTGTGTTTCAATTTCTTACAGGGGTTCTCTAATACACTGGATTCACACAGTAAGGTTCTCCATCCACCCAGGGGTTGGTAGAACACTGGCCCTCTTACGCCAAACCTATTGGTGGCCCCTCATGTACCGCAACGTCAGGGAGTACGACTTGGCCTGCCACACCTGTGCTCGAAACAAAAGCAGCACACGAGCTCTGTTCGGGCTACTTCGACTCCTTCCCACTCCGTCTAGACCCTGAGACTGCAAGATCAGGGTTCGATTCCTGGTCGAGTACAAAGACTTAGAAAAAGTGGGACCTGCTTGACACTCAGCATTAAGGGGTTGGATTGGGGGATTACACCACCAAATGGTTCCCGAGCATGGCTGTGTCTGCAGCCCACCACTCCCCCAGGGGATGGGTCAAATGCAGAGAACAAATTTCCTTGTCACACACACTGAGTGTGTGTGACAACTAGTGGGACTTTGGCATTGACATTTACAGATGTGGACAAAATCGTTGGTATGCTTTGGTCAACAAAAGAACAACCCACGATGGTAACAGAAACAACTTGAATCTACCAAAAATAATAATAAATAAAAATTCTAGGAAATTTAACCAATGAAAGCCAGACATTGCTTTTCAACCACACACTTCAATTGAATTATTAAAAAAAATTCTTAAAACTCATGGAACAGGCCTGGACAAAAAGGATGGTACCAGAGGGACATGTTAATTCACTGACAAAAATTAACTTGTGCATGTTATTCTAATTTGTTGAGTTTCAACTGTATCTAGTTTTCTCTCTCTTTTACATGAGGGAGGATGGACTCCCAGCACTTCTTATGGACAAGCCGCCACTGCTTAAAAGTCTTGCTTAGATGTGGCTGCTAACGGATAGTGAAATTTGTTCTCTATGTTTGACCCGTCCCCTGGGGGAGCGGTGAGCTGCAGACATGGCAGGGCTCAAGAACTGTCTGGAGGTTTAATCTGCCAATCGAACCCCTTAATGCTGAATGTCGAGTAGGGAGGCATTGGGTCCTTTGGTGTGACCCGACTGTGGATTTGAACCCACCATCCCCCAGTCTCAGGGCAGACACTAATGCTATTTTTAGGATTTGATCAAAACAACCAAAAAAGATGATTTTAAGTTCAAAACCCTGGCAATAAGAATGGTGGGAGATGTTTGTTCTGTCAAGGAATTTTTTATCCTTTAAATAGTTGGACCTTGTTGTGCTGATCTGGTGCTGAATGACTAGATCTTCAACTATTCTATGTAGCTTATGTATGGAGCTAGGATTGGGACAATATTCAGTGTAACTTGTACCAAGTTTTGTAACTTGGAACATGTTTCATGACATGTAACTTTGGATTCGTAACTTGTAACTTTAGTTTTCTAACTTGTAATTCTCAATTTGTACTTGTATTTCTTGTTTTGTAACAGGAAAATTTCATTTTGTACATGTATTTTTTTATTTTGTAAAATCAAACTTTTATTTTGTACATTTACTACTCATTTTGTAACATCAAACATTCATTCAGAAATATGAAACTTTCGGTTTTTACCTAGCAGACTTCCAAAATAAAAAATAAATGTACAAGTTTGAAATCAAAACTCTCAAAACACACATTTCATTCTACAGGTACAAACCTCAAATCTACAGTGTTACGGATCTTTTTGTCTCAATTCTAGCATCAGTGGGAGAAACTTGGGTGGAACCAATGAGAGCACGAGTCTTAGCCAGGGGCGGCGTTAGGCCCGGCTACTTGGGCTGAAGCCCCGGATCTTTCATGTTAAGCCCCGGATCTAAATCGCGGAAGTAACATGCAGTACCAAAGTCCAACATAGAAGGCGCAACTGGCAGTAGTTTGTATACAGCCTGCCTGAGCCTCCACCACTGAAGAAGAAGCCCTTCAGCAGCTGGCTTCTTCTACACTCTGCCTGAAACGCATGAGTGAAGATGGACATAAGGACGTTTTTTAGACAAAAAGTACAACGACAGAACCCCAGCTTTGATGAGACTGGTGTTGACTCAGGTTTGTGAGTCTTATTTGAAAATATTTGTTGTGCTGCTGGTTTGCCTAAAGTTAGCTTAGTATCAGGTAAAGTTGTTGGAGAAAGAAAGGGAATATTTACCATCATCTCACACTAAACACTAACAGGAACAATACTCTGCCCTGAATATGCTTAATATGTAGCTTCAGATTAAAAATGATGTGGTACAAGATATATATATATATATATATGATGTTGACTAGTGCGTGTCACATGTGTGTGCGCGCGCGTGTGCGCGCGTGTGTGCGCGCGTGTGTTAAGCCCCGGATCTTTTTCAGTCCTAAATCCGCCCCTGGTCTTAGCTACCAATCACGTTTCTCGAATTCCTGTCCAATCATTGGGAGAGGAGGGCAGGGTTCTGTCAGAGCTGTAGAGAGTTACGACACTCTTTGAACTGGCCAACTCGCGGTCACGTGGTTCATGGAGCTCTCAGTTCCAAACATCCCAGCGCCGTAAGTCAGTTTGAACGGCGTATGGTGGGACGGCTCACAAAAATTTAATATAATCACATTCCCCTGGCGATTCGTGGTAATTATTGAATAGTATTATACATTATATTACATATTATGTCCTAACTCCTTCACAAAGTAGACTATTTATATTTTTCTGAGCATTTGTAGGAAGACAAACACCCGTGACTGTTCTACATTACAGGAACACGACAGTCCTAACATACTGTAGAACACATTTAGACCACATACATTACTATAATATATTATAGCAATAAATTTGATGTAGTAATGCAACACACTGAATGACTAGATCTTCAACTATTCTATGTAGCTTATGTTAAAGAGAGAGTTACGACACTCCTATGTAAAGAATGGAATGCGGGAGTCGTGTGGTTCATGTAGCTTCGAATAGTTCCAAACAGCCCCCGCTGCTGCATTGACCGTAGTTCATTTTCGGTGTTTCGGAAGGATTTTCTCCGGTAAGTTGATGAAATGTCATCATTTTGTTGCATTGTGAAGCGTTAGCTAACCGCTTCATACCAAAATAAGCCAACGATGATATTTTATGTTGCCAGTTTTAGCTAGATAACCTTTAATGAGCTAACTGTGTGCAGCTTGTTGATTGTGAGCAGGAGGACGAGCTGCAGACGGGTTTATTTCAGTTTGTTTGATTCTACGTTTTAAAAATATTCCCCACAGTTTGAAATAGGTTATAAACTTTTTACATTATTAGTTTTATTTGGGATTTTTTGTATAATACGTAGCTGGTTGTTGTATCAACACGAACATGCATCAGATATGGAAGCACAAATGGAGAGACCAATAAAAAATAAAATGTGATTGGGAAGACAAGTAATTATTTAACATTTTTCAGTTAATAACACTGACTGCAACGAACTGCTGAAGCATGAGACAAACAGGATTACGAACATAAGAAGATAGTTCTGTTTTGTGGACTCAAGTAATAAGAATAGAATTAAGATATTTCAAGAACAGTAGTTGAACAATAACTTTTAAAAATTAGACATTTTCCATAAAACCGCTCATTTCCACTTGCTTTATAATATTAGCATTTGCAATTTTGTTATTAAGGAATGACAAGAAATAAGAATGAACAATAACATAACTATCAATAAATAAATGTCAAAGAGTAACTAAAACAAAAATCTTATGTAACCATTAAAGGTTAAACTGTGTTGTGTGTCCATCTTCATGTTTTCATAGTGGCTGAGCGGAGAGCTGACCAGAAACAACGGTGGTGGCAAATCCCAGTTGGGTCTGTGATGGAGTGATGCACGCCTGGAGTGATTGCCATCTCATCCACAGTAAGCACACACTCTCTTTCCATCTCTGTCAGAATTTTAACCTTCAAACTGAGCATGTCACACACCTCTCCCAACACACCTGGTTCCAGCTTAACGGGCTGCATTTGTCTTTGCAGGGTTCTAACATCAGGCAGAAGGATACTCATGTCCTGAAGAAACCTGCAGCCTGTTGAACCCACTGAAAAACCGAGTTGTACGGCCTTTTTGGTTGTCTGTTTACTCCATTTAATGCCTCTTGTGTTTTTCATGCCTTTTCTATTTCCTCCCTTAGGTTTTCCAGCTGGGTTCCCTGGTTGCATAGCTTGTTCCTTTCTCCTCCTGGCCCTGACACCGGCTCCTCATGGCTTCCTGGGATGTCCCCCTCTCCTGATACCATCTCATGCCCCCCCCTCACTTTCCCTCATCTCATTTGCCTCACTGCTGCTGCTTTCCTCATTCTCTGAAATTATAATGGCACTGTTAGAATAAAGAGTAATTTTTAAATAAAATAAATACAAACATCTAATATTTCAAAAGATTTGTACCACAGTTTACTTGAGTACAACATGTGTGGTCACTGGTCAGTGGATCAACATGCAGTGGTTCTGCTGCGGGGTCCTTCCTCCTCCTTGGTTCAGGGCGATGAACAAACACAGCATCAGCCCTGAGTCTCACCTTGCCTTGCCTGGTCTTAGTAAACTGTCCCTCCTCAAAATGTGCCAGGAGAGTGGTGTATTAATTAATTTCCTGCCACATTTAACAGTTTAATTGCAGCCTTGTGCAGTTGAGAGCAAAACGTGTAGAGCCTTGATAGAAAACATGTGAGAGTGCACGTTAAACTCACTGCACACAGCTTTTTGTTATTGTGATCTCTGGTCATGGTGAGGTTGCTCCAGCTGACTTGAGCCAACCATTTTCTTCTTCTCTCTGCGTCTTTGGGTAAGCCGTAATTCTGATTCCTCCCTCAGACCGATTGCTATTTGCAGGGCAGCCAACCATGTAAGATATTCAACCTATAAAGGGATTATTAAACTATAGAAATATTGAACTAAACCAAAAATATAGAGATGAAAAATTACATTTTAAAATTTTATCCAACCCTAAAATTAGTCATTTCAAATTTTAACCCACTGACAAGTTTTATTTTAATAATATTCAAAATAAAGTTATTCGAAAGAGTTTCATTAGGTCTTGAGTACATTGCTCACAATTAATGATTCAGCTTATTTGTGCATATGTAATGACTAAACATAATGTTGGTAAAATGCTTTATTAAAAATGCTATTATACATGTTGTACAAGTTTGGTGTTCATTTCTTCACAGTTAACACTTTTTATCTACTGTTTTTAATTAGTTGCTATTAGTCAGGCTATAGAAGCCAGATAAACTGGGTTATAGATGCAAGTACTGTCTTCACATAAATATATAAAGAAATGATAGTAAAATGTATTCTACTGAACATAATAGATCATCATTCAAAGCATAAACAGCTACATATTTTCTTCAAGGTAAGCTGGAGCAGAATTCTAGCTTTCAATAAACGCTTTAAAATGGATAATACAACTCGAGTTTAGGGCTTCTTGTAGGACTTAAAGTTATTAAATATGCTTATATTAGAGCAGTGTGTTGCATTACTACATCAGATTTATTGCTATGATACCTGAATCCTCTTGCAAAGGCTTACGTCTCAGCCCGGCCGCTCCGGTCATCACAGGATTGTCGGCTAGCAGTGCCTACACCACGCTCAGGACAATCCAGACTTTTCTTATGCATCGTTCCACAAATGTGGAATGACCTTCCAAGCGCTACCAGAACAGGGGCTTCCTTTTCAATTTTCAAGAAACTCCTGAAGACCCTGCTCTTCAGAGAGCATCTTCCTAACTAGCACCTTGTCTGCACCCGTCCCCCCTCTCTACTGTCCACTCCTTGTTCCCTCCTCTCCATGACTGATGCCAATTTGTTGTTGTTACTGTTGTTGTTAGCCTCAAGGGCAAAATGCCGATTATCACTTGTAAGTCGCTTTGGACAAAAGCGTCTGTTAAATACATAAACATAAACATAGTAATGTATGTGGTCTAAATGTGTTCTACAGTATGTTAGGACTGTCGTGTTCCTGTAATGTAGAACAGTCACGGGTGTTTGTCTTCCTACAAATGCTCAGAAAAATATAAATAGTCTACTTTGTGAAGGAGTTAGGACATAATATGTAATATAATGTATAATACTATTCAATAATTACCACGAATCGCCAGGGGAATGTGATTATATTAAATTTTTGTGAGCTGTCCCACCATACGCCGTTCAAACTGACTTACGGCGCTGGGATGTTTGGAACTGAGAGCTCCATGAACCACGTGACCGCGAGTTGGCCAGTTCAAAGAGTGTCGTAACTCTCTACAGCTCTGACAGAACCCTGCCCTCCTCTCCCAATGATTGGACAGGAATTCGAGAAACGTGATTGGTAGCTAAGACTCGTGCTCTCATTGGTTCCACCCAAGTTTTTCCCACTGACACTAGAATTGAGACAAAAAGATCCGTAACACTGTAGATTTGAGGTTTGTACCTGTAGAATGAAATGTGTGTTTTGAGAGTTTTGATTTCGAACTTGTACATTGATTTTTTTTTATTTTGGAAGTCTGCTAGGTAAAAACCGAAAGATTCATGTTTCTGAATGAATGTTTGATGTTACAAAATGAGTAGTAAATGTACAAAATAAAAGTTTGATTTACAAAATAAAAAATACATGTACAAAATGAAAATTTCCTGTCACAAAACAAGAAATACAAGTACAAATTGAGAATTACAAGTTAGAAAACTAAAGTTACAAGTTACAAATCCAAAGTTACGTGTCATGAAACATGTTCCAAGTTACAAAACTTGGTACAAGTTACATTGAATATTGTCCCAATCCTAGCTCCATACTTATGTCTCTTTGTCTGTCACTCAAACGGGGCCAGAGTTTCCTCTGGAAGCCGATTTTAAAAACGAAAAGATGCAAACATAAAAAAATAAGTACCATCCAGATCGTTTACATTAGGGATTAGCCAAATCGACAAATAAGCAGCAGTCTGTAACAACCCTGTGGAGTTCCATCACCTTCAGCTGCAGATGACTGAAATTTCAATCTGAATGAGAGAGGTGGTTTATTCCGTTCATCATTCCGATTGACATGCATCTACACAGCCATTCGGATTGTTGGGGTAAAATAATGCCCACTGCGCATGTGTGCAACAGCGAGCGGGCCTCTCCACTGTCATTTGGACAGCCTGACTTCAAAAATGACGGCGTAATTAACGAGCGGCGGCTTTTAAATCCGACGACAAGCCGCCCCGTTTCAGTAATATTTAATTCAGAACTTGCATTTTGTGGATGTAAAATAAAAATCTGATTATTGCACCAATCATTCGACAAACATGTTCAAATCTTTACTGGAAATACGCAGGTTTATTGCGGGGGTTACAGCACACGGATCCCCGTTTCTGTCAGCTTTGAACGCAGCAGCTTCTGCAGCAGGTGATGGAGACGCGCTTGTAAAGAACACAGGATAATATGGGTTTTACAGACCTGATTGGAGGCTGATGTTGGGTAGGAAAACGTCCTCGGTTAAATACTCTGGACGACAGTAAAGTCGATCGGGCCGAATTGGATCAGAATATTCTGATTGACATGTTTACATGCAGAATTTTTGATCTGATTGGGCATTCAATCCGATTAAATATGCGTATGTATACTGATGGCTCCTATCAGGAAAGCAGATGTGGCAGTTCAAGAATTGATCCGATGTCTTGATTTAACAATTGGAGCATAAATAGTAAGACTCTTGTGAGCTTGTTTAATGTCCAGCCCAAGGCCGTGGTCAACCACATGGAAAATCAAAGTGTAGCTGCTGTCAGTTATTCTGACAGCTTTGCATCCAGAAGCATTAATGCACCACCTGCTCTATGAAACATATCTGCTGCAGCTTGGGCCAGTTTACTGATGAATTACTTTTTGATAAAAACTATCTACAACCTGTTGTTGTATTCCAATCCAATGCCTGAAGGATGCGCATCTATAATTTGCTGATATCTACAGAAGCAAACTGGCGCTATCATTGCAGTTATATATGGTCATAATAAAAAAAGAGATACAGAAAAATGCTCAGAGGGTTTAATAAAACTGACTACAATGCAAATGCAGGACTCTATCTGCTCGGAGGCAAGTTTTTAGTTCCCCAGCAACAGGGTAAAATGAAAAAAAAAAATGCTATCCCATTTTCAGGAGAGAGTAGGATAGATTGGTGATAAAGCATCCCAATTTCACAGAGATGAAGGCGAGAGCTTTAACCATCGACTTGGACATAACGATGTGGAGAAAACGTTTCTGCTCCGTGTATTCATCCCTGAGACATAAAACAGCCTTAAAAGATGACCACATTAAAAATAAATGGAAATTGCACTTTTACCTTGCTCCAAGGACGTAATAAAATATCTGATACTACATTAGCTGCTGATATACCCTTCCTGGCCAAAAAGATGTCACCGTCTGAACCTAATAAGTAGGAGCCTCCTATTGGATAATGTCTGCATGGGTGATTATTGGCATACTGTAAGGGACACAGACATACTATGTAAATCTGGTACTGCACGTACTGAACACGTACTGAGTATTGCATTGATGTTATCGTGAACCAGGATAATGTCAGTACAACCTAAACTGAAGAGCTATACAATGTGACGTTCGATGTAGCCACAGCTGCCCTGGGGCGCACTGACAAGGTGTCACAACGTGCTGCGGAGTGGAGCGGAGGAAAGGCGTGGATCCAGACCGGGGAGGAAAAGGGCAGACAGGTAGAACTCCTGATAATGGTTTATTAAGCACGCTGGACAATGAAACAATGACACCACAAGGAACACAGAACAGAAGGGGTTTAAATACATGAGGAACGGGAGCTATGGTGATTGGGAAACAAGAGGCAGGTGGGAGCAATTAACGAAGACACGGACTACAACCTAGGAGAAGACAGGACAGGGTGTGACAGTACCCCCCCTCAAAGGGCGGATCCCAGACACCCCCAGGAACCAGGAGCAGGGCGGGTGGAGGGGGACCCGGAGGGAGGGCCCAGAGGACGATGGAGAGGCGGCAGGGATTAGCAGAGTCCGGGGGCCGGCGCCTGCGGCAGATGAGGCGACGGGCCCTCGGAGGCCGGCGCCTGAGGCAGAAGAGGAGGCGACGGGCCCTTGGAGGCCGGCGCCTGCGGCAAAAGAGGAGGCGACGGGCCCGTGGAGGCCGGCGCCTACGGCAGATGAGGACGCGACGGACCCGTGGAGGCCGGCGCCTGCGGCAGAAGAGGAGGCGATGGGCCTGTGGAGGCCGGCACCTGCGGCAGAAGAGGAGGCGACGGGCCCTTGGAGGCCGGCGCCTGCAGCAGAAGAGGAGGCGAGGACGGACCCTTGAGGACCTGCGTCTATGATAGAGGATCTCTGCAGGCTGGGCCGGTGACAAAGTCTCTGCATGCTGGGCCGGTGACAAAGTCTCTGCAGGCTGGGCCGGAGCGGCCCTCAAAACCACCCTCGGAACCGGAGACGGTGGAGACGCTGGGCTGGATGGAGCGTCGACCTCTTGAGTGCAGAGAGCATCCCCAGACGAGGCGATGTCAGATGAGGCGACGTCGTCAGACGAGCCGACTTCGGAGGGGGCAGCGATGCCATCAGACGAGCTGACTTCAGAGGTGGCGGCGACGTCATCAGACGAGCTGACTTCAGAGGTGGCGGAGACGCGTCGGAGACGTCATCAGAGGAGACGACTGCGGGGACGTCATCAGAGGAGACGACTGCGGGGACGTCATCAGAGGAGACGACTGCGGGGACGTCATCAGAGGAGACGACTTGGGAGGCGACGTCATCAGACGAGCCGACTTGGGAGGCGGCGACGTCATCAGACGAGCTGACTTCAGAGGAGGAGGCGGCGACGTCAGACGAGCCGACTTGGGAGGTGGCAACGTCATCAGACGAGCCGACTTGGGAGGCGGCGACGTCATCAGACGAGCCGACTTCAGAGGTGGCGGCAACGTCATCAGACGAGCCGACTTCAGAGGTGGCGGAGACGACTTCGGAGACGTCATCAGAGGAGACGACTTCGGAGACGTCATCAGAGGAGACGACTTTGGAGACGTCATCAGAGGAGACGACTTCGGAGACGTCATCAGAGGAGACGACTTCGGAACAGGAACGGGCGTCGACTTCGGGACAGGAACGGGCGTCGGCTTCGGAACAGGAACGGGCGTCGGCTTCAGAACAGGAACGGGCGTCGGCTTCAGAACAGGAACGGGCGTCGACTTCAGAACAGGAACGGGCGTCGACTTCAGAACATGAACGGGCGTCGGCCACCATCGACTTCTGGTCCGGGGTGTCGGCTTTGGGTCCGGGGGCGTCGACTTCTGGTCCTTCGATTTTCGGACCGTCGACCTCTGGACCGGAACCGGAGCCGTCTGCTTCTGGGCCGGTGGCAGAGTTGCGAAGGTTTGGAGCGATGAGGAGAGGCGGGAGGTCAGCTCGTCCAGCTGTAACTCCCTGAGGCTGAGTGTCCGACGGAGCTAGGCCAGCTCAGCCCGCTGACCGGCGAGCTCCGCTGGGGGAACCCCACGCTCGCTCCTCTGGCCCTGAGACGAGGAGGATAGAGCATCCAGGTGAGACTCCTGGCAGCTGATGAGCTCGCGGAACCGGCCGAGCTCCGCCCGTTGCTCTAGCAGCCGGGCTGCGATTGCTGCTCCTTCCTCTGCAACCGACGGAAGCACTGGTTCGGCAGGAGACGGGACTGGTGGTCTGGCCGGGGGCGTGTCCGAACTGCCGCGCCGGGCACGGTCAGCGGCGGGCTCAAAGCTCCGTCCAGGAGTGCAGGGGTGCGGTGGCTTCCAGCGTCTCTCCCCACGCCGTGGACCGACTCCGGGGGAACAGATCGCCAGCCTCGTGCCCTCATAGCTGGAGCGATCTGGCAGCGGCTCCCGGTCCAAACATGCCTCTGGTAACGGGAGGACAGGGAGGAACGCCGCGGCCGAAGGTCGGCGTTGCCGGCGGCGGCGAGGCGGAGCTGGGGCTGGAGAGGGAGAAGCCGGCTGATGGGTCGGGGTAAGCCACTGGAGCAGGTTCTCCCAAGGCAGAATCTCCCGGCTGGATCCATCAACGGGTTCGGGTGGTGTCATTCTGTCACGATGTGCTGCGGAGTGGAGCGGAGGAAAGGCGTGGATCCAGACCGGGGAGGAAACAGGCAGACAGGTAGAACTTCTGATAATGGTTTATTAAGCACGCTGGACAATGAAACAATGACACTACAAGGAACACAGAACAGAAGGGGTTTAAGTACATGAGGAACGGGAGCTATGGTGATTGGGAAACAAGAGGCAGGTGGGAGCAATTAACGAAGACACAGACTACAACCTAGGAGAAGACAGGACAGGGTGTGACACAAGGCGAGGCCTGCCATACACAGGCGCCACCAGTCCCTCCAACCAGCACCAGCAGGCAAGGCAGGTTAAGTGTCTTGCCCAAGGATACAACAGCAACATTCTCTGGTGGAAGCCGGGATTGAACCTGCAACCTTCTGGTTACTGGAACCCGCTCTACCTCCTGAGCTACTGCTGTCAGTTTTAGCACCATAAGTCCAGAACTGAATTAAAAACTTTAACTTCTAAAGCTCTGAACAACCAGGGTCTTTCTTCTATCTTGTTCCAGATGTTCCAGCGGAACACCTGGTTCTCACGCTGCAGGTTTGGTTCCTAGAGTTTACGGCAGGCAGCCCTTTAAGTTCTCAGGCTCCTCTTTGGTGGAGTCAGCTTCCAGGCAGACATTCGATCTACTTTCAGGAACATGCTTCAGACTTTCCTTTGTGATAAATCTTCTAGTCAGGGTTTGGATAACACTGGCTCATCCCTTTAGTTATGCTTCTATAGATTTAGACTGCTGGAGGAAATGCTGACCACATTTCCTCCCCCCGCTGTCCTAACTCCCTTTTTTTCTTGCAGACAAAGTGATGGATCTGCATTGCAACAGTCATTTTTAAGAACGACGGGAGTCTGAACATAAATGTTATCAATCTGTATTTTGCATTGATGTGTGTGGTTGACTCTTATGCAGTAATAATTAACATCCGGGGTTAGAAAAAGCTGCGTTTAGAAGGCAGAGATACATTTGTACATTGAGCCATTCTACTTAGTTTAATTGCTCCTTTTGATTCCTCATCATGCTAAATGTGTTATACTCCTGTGATTAAATGCTCTTTAATCTCCAGTTATTAGAAGGACAAACTGTGTAACATATTCAAATGTGCTCATTGGGATAGATGTGGATAATTAGCTATGCTGCATGCAGGGTTATTTGGTGGGGGGTTGGGCATGAACAGGGCTGTGGAGGGGTGCACATAACTTATTCTTAATATCTAAATCAGGTTGTAGTTTCATGTCAATCATTAATTCACTATTAAATCTAAGGCGCAGTAATTAGTGAAGACTGCATCAGAATCCATTCATCCTCTTTGTTGGCCCTGATGTGCGGCTGTGTTCACTTGCCTTTGCAGTGGTGGGTTAATAGAAAATTTGCCCCATCACACTTTATAATCAAACGTCAGACTAATGAGATGCAATGACACATTTCTCCTGGAGCACTGCCCTGGTTTGCAGCATATCTTGGGAATCACGCAAGGGCTATAATCATGCAGCGGTCATGCTGGGCTTCACAATGCCAGACCATTCAGAGGTCCTGTAGAGTTCAGTGAGCCTGAGGAGAAAAAAAAAAACAAGAGTGGTGCTGGTATTGAGACAGGTGACATGATTACAGGAGTGAACATGCAAGAGCTTGAGCTACTTTATGTTCCAGTGTTCTATAGCGCTTGTTCTCTGGATAACTAACAAACAACAATGGAGGAACACTTAGCTGGCATGCTAGAACAGCTGATGGATCTACTTAAAGCCCAAGCAATACTGGAGGACTATAAGATGAAAGCAGCATGAATAAGCTGAAACAAAACAGAAGGAAGTACTCTTTTGTCCAGAGAGCAAAAGTTTTTCAGAGGAAAAAAATACATCCAGGGCTACAGCTCCTGGTGTCCAACCAGGCCATCGATAATGTTACTAAAACATTCATAAGAATAATAAAGAGTGTATTCACCATATCTCATCAAGTGTATTGATGAAATATGAGGCAAAAGAAAATGTCGTGACATTTACCACATTAACATTAAAGGTGCATTATGTCGAAATGAAGTAAAAATGTCCTGTGGTGACGTGGTTATTGCAACCACTTCAAACTCCAGAGCTTTTTGCTGGCTGTGGTCAAATTACAAATGTCGGCGCTGCAGCATTAGCTCACAGGTGATACGGCACCCCCACCCTCACTGATGGTAAACGGTAGTTATGCCTTTGTTTGGAAAGGAGAAAACCTGACAATCCCGCAGCAGCTGGATATGAAATATGTTTCAGTATAACCTTCCTACCAAAATGACTGAAACATTAGACTCTGTTGGGATTTACTCACTGTAAAATTCATACATACTGCACCTTTAAAAAGTGGTTAGAGAACGATCTGAGATTGCAGATATTTCTTTTGGGAAAACAGGGAAACATGCATTCTTTATCTTGTTCGGGTTCACACCTTCACTTTGTTTATACTCATGATTTTATTTTCTATTTTATCACTGCTATTGTTTTCTGATGTTTTTATTGGTTAGAGGTATTTGCCCTGATGTTTATCGTGTTGTACAGCGCTTTGTGATTTATATCTGTGAAAGGCGTTATATAAATAAACTTTTACTTACTTACTTATGCCATTTTAAGATTGTTGACCCATTTCTGTAAAGTAGTATACTCACTCACACATTTATTTTAATCACTAAGCAGGGCTTTTTATGTTTCTCTGGTGACCTGTTTGACCAAAGAAACTTACTGCTGTGGCCACCTGCTCGCTCTGCCAGCACCGGACAAAACCAGTAATCTCCTCCTTGAATCTGATGAATAGGATGTTTTCATTTTACACGGATGACAGATTGATTTTGGTGACGGGTGATCAGACTGGATTAGATCGATTAGCTTATGACACATGTTTTGATGGTTGCTCAATGTTGACTGTGGGAATGGAAACACCCTAGAAATCTAATGGTTAGGTTGGCAGTAACCGTTACCACGATAACTGGCTCAGAGTTCAGGTTGTAAATGCTACAGGAAAGCGCTGTGGTGGTTCCTTCACCGAATCATCGGTTGTGTTTGTGCGGTAACTCAAGATGCAGCTAATGTGGTAGCTTCTGGAAACTAATATTCTTGTTTGAAAACAGGATGTTTGTATCTTTTAAATAATTCAGAACATTTTTTTTAACCTGTGCAGCCTACTTGACAAGCAGTTGCTAATTTAGCTGAGTTTTATTCTTCCTTACAGAACAATTGATTCTCTTTCTTTTTTGACATTTAATTGCTTTAACTATCTTTTTTGGTATGAGGCAGTTTTAACTTACATGCTTTGGTGTTGTTCTGTAAAAAGCATTTAAGAGCAGAGTCCCTCTGGTCTAAGGGCTTCACGGTTTTCTGTTCAGCTCTTCTTAAAGGGAAATTATTGTTTTTCCTCAGAATCATCATTAATGGTCAAAGAGCTAGCCTACACATCTAGACCAACAGTAGCAAAAGACTGCGCTGCAGGTCAGTTTAGCCACACTCCATTGTAGCCTCTGCAGGTCCACCACTGGCCTTTCCAATCACAGCACTCTGTTTGTAGAGAGACACTGGCCAGGCTTAGCACCTGTGCTACGATGGAGAAAAACTACATCTACAAAAATTTAATTAAAGCCTTGATTATTTATTTTGAGACTTCTGAGAAAAAAAGTCAGAACATTAAGTTTAAATCTAACTTATTTCAGAGATCAAAGTCAGTGATTGTTGTTTTATCTCCCCTAAACATCTACTGTATGAGATAAAAACCACCATTTTGTTTTTTTAGTTTTTAAAATCAAGAAGGGAAAAAAGAAAAAGAAAATTTATCAAGAAAAAAAAATGGATTTATTTTTCAATGGAATGTTGATATTAGTGGAAAATTTGGTGAAAATAAATTTCAATTGATTAATGGTAATATTTGTGTCATTCTGTTGTGGAAATTCAGACAAAGCTAAAAAACACAGGCTTCAAATTCAAGTTTCCAAATATTAACAGACATTTCCAACCAGTTTTTCCACTCATGAGCATCTTTAATCTGCTCATATTTTAAAACTACAACATCTGGACTAGTGGTTCCCAACCTGGGGTCCAGGGTCCTCACAAAATATGTGGAGATCTCAGCACATCAGATCCAGCTCAAAACAACCTGGACTCAGTATAAGCAGCCCCCCCCCCGCACACACACACACACACACAACATATATACCAAGTAGTGTTTCTATGGTTACATTGTGATTTCTTAGTAAATATTCTATTTGGTGAATGATAAACTTTATTGCATTTATCCTAGTGGATCTATAATTAAACGGGTAAACTAGTAGTAGCACATTCAATGTCAAAGAAAGTAAAATGTTATTATCAGGAGACGGAGAATGTTTAAGTGGTTAGTGGTTATTTTGACAATACCGTGACACAGAAATGGAAGGTCAGCATCATGGTAGAGGGAAGAGGATGTGGGCAGAAAGAGGAGAAAGAGGCCAAGCACACAGGCAGATTCCTGATTAAATTAGGGCTACATTTATGGACCATGTTCAATCACAGCCTCACAATGGCTGAGTCTGGTCGATGGGTGCAGCCAATTGTTCAATTATTCAGACATTTCACCGGGACCACGGGCGTGTGTGTTGGACAGTAATAACTCAGCTCTAAACAGTCAGCACTCTACAACTAATGACTCTCATTGTGTCATACATGAACCCGTCTCAGTTTTCATTTCCCGGGTAGACTTGCAGCTTAACTGTTTTGTAGGGTTATTGTACACTACAGCAATGTGGCTGAAAGCAGTATATCTCACACTCACTGGATATTACTGTAATTTAACTTTGCACCGATCACAAGACAACCTTGCAGCGCTGGAAGAGGGCCCCTTCTTGTTCTGCAACAAGGGAAAGCCATTTGTGTTGCAAACAAGGCCTTAAGTTTGAGAGAGACAACACAAATGGTAAATGGTAAATGGCCGGTATTTGATATAGCGCCTTCCAGAGTCCTGGATCCCCCCAAGGCGCTTTACAACACAATCAGTCATTCACCCATTCACACACTGGTGGGGATGAGCTACATTGTAGCCACAGCTGCCCTGGGGCGCACTGACAGAGGTGAGGCTGCCGAGCGCTGGCACCACCGGTCTCTCCGACCACCACCAGCAGGCAACGTGGGTTAAGTACTTTGCCCAAGGACACAACAACAGCGACAGACTGAGCGGGGCTCAAACCTGCAACCTTCTGATTACGAGGCGAGCACTTAACTCCTGTGCCACCATCTCCCACAGTCTTATGGGCCATTCCCATCTGTACCGGGTCGGTCCGGGCCGGGTAGCGTAGGTTGTTTACATATCTGGGTGGCCTGGTATTTTTCCGGGCCAACCAAGGCTCATTCTCAGCCCTCTTCTCGAGGGGGTCTGCTTCAGGCCGACCAGGGCCAACACACCCACTGCTGACAGCAAATTCACACCTTCCATTAGAGCAAGCCTCTGATTGGTGGGTAGAATCAGCCCACATGGGCTTAAGGCAAGGATGTGTGGAAGCAACCGGGCCAGGCTGGGGCCGACTGGGGCTACCCGGCCCGGGCCGACCCGGTACAGATGGGAATGGCCCACTAGAGGATGGCCATATCTTCAGGAAAAAATAATTTTTTTCAAATGCTACAAATGACAGAATGTTCCGGAGAAATGAAATACTTGAAACAAGAGAAAAAGTCAACTTTACTCATATTAACACGTTTGCTGTGGTCTCTAGTAAGAATGAATGCCTCGTTAGTTGTTCTCTGGGAAAGAAAAGCTCAGACGCTCCTGTTTGAAGACGAAGAACTCAGCTGGAGTAGAAAGTGGCTTTTGTCATGACCTGAGGTGAGCCGCTCTACAGGATAACATCTCTGAGCTGATTTTGCAGGTGGGCGGTGCCGGAGCGTGACACATCTGCAGCTGATCACACAGGCTGTGTATAAAGGGAGGAATGAGGCACCCTCAGCTCGCCGGATGATGACTCACTTTGGGTAGCTAGCGCCACTACTCGCTTCTAAGTAGAAGAGCTCTAGTTTCCAGGATCTTTTTGAATCTAGCTTTGATTTTTGATTCTTGTTTTTGCAACTTTTCAGGCATTCGACCAGTCCAATCTCCCTAGGCCATAACCACCTGAATCACGCCTCAGGTCACGTCTCCTCCTCCCCTCTCGGACCGACCTGCTCTCCCGCCGCTCACCTACCTGGATCACCGGGGCCTAGGCCCCACGTCAACTCCCGGATCCACCTCAGGCCCAGTACTCCTCCCTCTCACTCCCTACTTCCCCGTTCACCGTAAGACCTGTCTTTTTGTTCACCCTGCGAGTTACTCACGGCTGGGACCTGAGTATTAAGACTCTCTGTTTTGTCCCCAGACGCTGCCCAGAACCGCAGCCCCTTCACTGACATTGTTTGTACAATCCTGAGTTCCACCTTATTTACACATTTGTTTTCTTTTTTACTCACCTAGTTGTCCAGTGTTTGATTCTGCGTTATTTGGACATCTCTTCTCTGATTGGCTAACAGCAACACAACTCAACCACTGACTTTGTTTGCTCTGCAACGTTTTATCTCCACAAAGACCACACGCTGGGAGGAGTTCTGCTGTGTGGTGGAGTTGCTTCTGCTGTTTCCTGGATGCTAAACCAACAGCAGCCTTCCCCGTAGTGAGTCAAGGTGAGTCCATGAATGCTAGGTGACAGTGTGACAGAGGTCATGATTTACACGTGATGAATAGTTTCTTAGTGACGCTGAGCAGACTGGATCAGTGGTTCTCGAGACAGTTTTACTCTGGTAGAAACGTACAGAACGGTTCATCTACCTTTACTCAGATGTCTTCTAGCACAAAGAAAAAAGACAATTTCCACTTTCTACACATTTCTGATTTCCGCTGAAAGTCGTTTTTATCTACAAACCGATGGGAGCCTGAGTTACTGCTGCAACCCTCCTACTTTCACTTCTCCTGTTAAGCTTATTATGATATTTCTCACAGTCCAAGAAACCTATTTAACAGCAAACTGCAGACTCTGAAAGTGCTTTTGATTCCAGAGCCCTTCTCCTTAAGGATAACATGCATGTGAGCAGAAAATCAGTTTAAACCAATCTGCCCCGAGACAGAACAATCAAATCTGTCTTAAAATTTCAATCCAAGCATTATGAAGACTCATCTGTTATTCTGTGTTATGCATGTAGGTGATATATTTCAGTTTCACTCATTTACCCCCCAGCGAGGCTCTTCTCGTGTTCAGTTTTAGTTTTTAATCTCATTGAACTTTATATGGTATTAGACAATTTTTTGAATTTCTTGGTCACTGCAATATTCTGGCAACAAAACAGGATTAATCAGAGAAATGCCCCTGGACGTACAAACCAACGGAAACACGTAGCTTTACTTTTCTCCTAACTGCTGTCAGACACCCCCTCTCGCTATACACCCGCAGTATGAATCCCAGACATGTTCAGATGCATCTAAAGTAAATGAGACCCCACCTGTTGTCCCCTTTTGTTTTAAATGTGCCTCACCTCCACCTGATCAGATGACCTGGCTCTCCACGTGAGCCTGCAGAGCCTCCTCTCATTAGGTGGAGGCATGCAGAGCTGTGGCAATTAGGTTCAGTGTGCACACTGATGATGACTCTTAATGCTTTGGCGGCATCTCAAAATAGGGCATGGTGTGTGTGTGTGTGTGTATGTGTGTGTTCCCTGTGTCATGGTCCATAATACATGAACCGGCAGCCTCTTGTGGTGATGATCACCAGTGCAAAGTGTAAACAGCACCATGATAACATTACAGCTGGTGGTATGTGTGTGTGTGTGTGTGTGTGCACTGCAGCATGGGGCTTTTATCCAGCACTGGTGACAAATAAAGAGGGAAGTAGCTGCTTTGTCCTCGGGATGGTTTTCAGGCTGAGTTTAATTGAACATGATTGGTGCGCTCGAAGGGAGACTCTCTGGATTAATATTCAATTTTTATCTTTTGACTCCAGGGCCTTTGCCGGGTCAGCTCCCTCCAGCTAACTGTGTGTCAGACCTGCTAGAGCAGCAACTCTCCAACATCAGGAAACGCATATGGTTCTCTTTCGTTTATGTGGTAGTTCTGAAATGTTAGGACACAACAGTCAAGAATGGATTCTGTTGAATGTGACTGGGAAACAGGCCTCAGTAAGTAAACTCCTGGTTCCATGCTGTTGCTATTCTACAGGGAAAATGCTAATCATAGGAGCTGAGTGCAGGCATCTTAGTAAACCAAACAGTCTCACATTACCTCATCAGAGTTCTGTTTTGGATGATAATCATGCATGAATATCTCCTTCCATGGGTTACAAATGTGACATTAATTTTAACTCCAATCAGTGCCTGAAATGATATTAAAACAAGAAGACGGTGTGTCTAGAACATTCCTGCAACTCGCTCTGGCAAACCTCAGGTCTAAAACATTCAGCTAATTGTGATGATGCTGCAAAGCTAAAAGCAGCTTGACGGCTCACCCACATACTGGTAGCCTGGTTGTGGACCAGCCTTTACTGGAGGTGGAGCTGCAGGGCGTTTAGGGAAACGCCTTTTTCTGTTACACTGGCTGCTGCTAGCTACACATCACTTCCTCCAGGATTCTGCAGGTGTACCTGAACAGGTGAGTCAGGACACACTTTGGTGGACCTGTAGATGTTTCACCTGTCCTCTGTTCACGCCGCACTTGGTGCCCATACTGACAAAGAGCAGATGGACTATTTTTATTAACATGTAGAGAGAGGCAGCAGACACCCACCGGGCAGAACTGAAGGGTGCAAAAGCCGAGTCTCGCATAATGTGTCTCCTCTAAAGAAATTATGAATGCTGAAAAAAGAATGAAGATGCATTAGTAATGTGACGTTCAGGAACAAATCAATCCTTTTGAACAGCTCTTCAGTGTGAACAATAAGAACAGAGTGTTTTTGTCAGAGTGAATGAGTCTTAAAAAAAGGCATATTTGGAGACATTTTTTGGATAAAAAGAGGAAGATGCAAAATGTCATGTTTGCAAAAAATTTAAAACTCAACACAAAATACATTTCTCATATCCTAAACATTGTAAAATACATAAGCGCTAGTCTTTTGAACAGATCTTTGACATGAACAGCTCTGTTCAAAGAGCTATAAGTCCCATGACCAATGCATCTGATCACATGCATGAGAAAATAAAATATTCTCCCCTTGTGGTCGACGAGAGCTCATCACACATCAAAGCTTTAAAGAGCTGATGAAAGTAGTCCTAATCGCTATGAACAGTAAAAGAAAGAAAGAAAACAATCTTTTATACAGCGCCTCTCAAGATAAACATTATGAGACGTTTCACTAAAACATTATAAAGATTTCTAAAAAATTATTAAAAATATGTTTAAAATAAAAAAAAATGTTTGATGAAAAAATGTAAGGAAAGAGAGAGAGAAAAATAATAGAAAAAAAGGAAATCAGTGGATCCTGGGAAAGGCGGAAACAGAGCAGAATAAGGAGAGGGTGGTGATGAAGCTCACGCCAAAGCTTGAACACGTGAGTCTTCAGCTGCTTTTTAAAGGAGACCACCGAGTACACTGATCGCAGGCTCAGGGGGAGAGAGATCTAGAGTCTGTGGGCCACAGCAGCAGATGACCTGTCTGCTGTAAAAGTGGACAGCAGTCTGAGCTTCCCTGTTGGGGCTCCAGCTCGGACGTTAGGATAAAAACCACAAAGTGGTTCTCAATAAAAAGACACAAGAGGACAACAAAATAAAATATAAACATCACTTTCGAAAAGCCCAAATCTAAATAAACGAGTCTACTGCTGCTTCTTAGCCCTGAGACAACATACTCCACTCTAACAGACCTGTTGTCACAACCTGTCCTGTCTCCCCACCCTGTTCAGTCCTGTGTCTCTCCTAACTGCTCCCATGCCTCTCGTCTCCCAATCACTGTAGATCCCAGCTCCTCGAGTATTGAAACCCTCCCAGTTCTGTGTTCCTTGTCTGTCCATTGTTTTCTTGTCCCGTGTGTTCCTTATTAAAAAACCTCTATACGTTCCTGTCTGCCTGCCTTCTTCCCCGCATTTGGATCCTCACCTCCGCCTCACTCACCTGCACACCTGTGACACTTGTCTCCTCCTCTGTGAGCCAGTGTAATGAATAACAGCCTTTGATTAGAGGATCTCAGAGCAAGAGAAGGTGTCCAGAGGTTTAGGAGTTCAGAGATGGAGGCTGGAGCATTACGGCAACCAGGATCTGAAAGTGAGGCCTAGAATTTGAACCCTTTAAGTAGCAGATGAATATGGGACTCAGATGTTTCTGAGGCTAGACAGGACTGAAGGGTTCAGTCCAACAAGGTCTTTCACCCATCAGGAGCTATAATTAGTGGAAGAAGACAGTAACAATGGGCACCAAGTGTAGCATTTATCTCACATTTTCACACA
The DNA here is from genome assembly GCA_006942095.1 of Nothobranchius kuhntae. Taxonomy (NCBI): domain Eukaryota; kingdom Metazoa; phylum Chordata; class Actinopteri; order Cyprinodontiformes; family Nothobranchiidae; genus Nothobranchius; species Nothobranchius kuhntae. Next base: position 461,977 of record SSNQ01000272.1, on the reverse strand, counting down.
TTCCAGGTCTTCCAAAGACCTTTAAAATAGCATCGTCCAGTGCTTTATACAAAAGGTTTTTTTTCTAAAGTCTTCCCCTGCAGGCCGCACCATGCATCAATTTTCCCAATCATTTGGCATGATAAACTCCTCTCTGAAAGGCAAGCTGATCTGATGACTATTGATTTGTGTTGCCGAGTTTGTGAGCAGTTCCTCTGTACAGCATTCACAAGAATCTATCTTGAATTTTAACTTTTAAGAATTGCATTTATACTGTCTCCTGTTAGCAGTCCACCCCCATGGTATCAGCTCCACCATCAGTACTGCATGTGGTGTTAAGGAATCGTTTCTGTTGTGTAGGTATCTTTCTTCTGGGAACACTCTTAAGTGAATGTCTTAAAGGTAGGGTTGATGTTCCTGTTAAAGCTAGGTACGTTAAAAAACATTATGCAAAAATCCAACCCCCTTTATCAGACCCCACCCCTAAGCACACCTCCAGAATACGGGAGAATACCTGGACCAACTGATCCTGTCAAACAACCTTTAAATCATAATCCTAATCCAGGTCCAGACCAACAGCATGTGCAAGGACAAACAACCAAATATCAGCTAGCTTCTGTCTTCAGCGGGGGGCCAGGCAGGGATGCCCACTCTCCCCCTTACTGTTTGCTATCTTTATCGAACCACTAGCAGCAGCAATTAGGCAAGCAACAGGCATTAAAGGCATAAAGTGTAAGAAAATAGAACATAAGACCAGTCTTTATGCAGATGATGTTTTACTCTTTCTACAGAATTCTCAATCGTCTCTCTCCCATTCAATAGAACTGGTAAACTCTTTCTCAAGTGTTTCAGATTACTCTATAAAGTGGTTAAAATCCACAGCTCTACCAATTAATTTCTCATTTGTCAATTTGCTTAATACACAATTGGAGTCAGGGAATATCACATAGCTGGGAATTAATGTCTCTCCCAAGTTGGCAGATCTAACCAAACGAAACTACATCCCACTTTTAAAGAAAGTGGAAGATGATATTACAAGATGGAAATCCTTACCAATATCACTAATGAGGAGAGTTGCTACAATTAAAATGATGGTCTTACCCAGACTAAATTACTTATTCTCAGTGATTCCAAATAAGCCACCAGCTGACTGGTTTAGGTCTTTGGACTCCTCAATCACTAAATTCCTTTTGCTAGACAAACCTCCACGAATTAGCTTAAAAACACTTCAGAAGACCAAAGACAAAGGACGACTGGATCTACCCAACTTTTATCATTATTTCTTAGCCAACAGGCTGCGATGTTTACCAAGATGGTTGCAAAATAACCCACTAGATGAGTCCTGGTTAGATACAGGGGGTGCAGAGTTATTAGGCAAATGAGTATTTTGTCCACATCATCCTCTTCATGTATGTTGTCTTACTCCAAGCTGTATAGGCTCGAAAGCCTACTACCAATTAAGCATATTAGGTGATGTGCATCTCTGTAATGAGAAGGGGTGTGGTCTAATGACATCATCACCCTATATCAGGTGTGCATAATTATTAGGCAACTTCCTTTCCTTTGGCAAAATGGGTCAAAAGAAGGACTTGACAGGCTCAGAAAAGTCAAAAATAGTGAGATATTTTGCAGAGGGATGCAGCAGTCTTAAAATTGCAAAGCTTCTGAAGCGTGATCATCGAACAATCAAGCGTTTCATTCAAAATGGTCAACAGGGTCGCAAGAAGCGTGTGGACAAACCAAGGCGCAAAATAACTGCCCATGAACTGAGAAAAGTCAAGCGTGCAGCTGCCAAGATGCCACTTGCCACCAGTTTGGCCATATTTCAGAGCTGCAACATCACTGGAGAGCCCAAAAGCACAAGGTGTGCAATACTCAGAGACATGGCCACGGTAAGAAAGGCTGAAAGACGACCACCACTGAACACGACACACAAGCTGAAACGTCAAGACTGGGCCAAGAAATATCTCAAGACAGATTTTTCTAAGGTTTTATGGACTGATGAAATGAGAGTGAGTCTTGATGGGCCAGATGGATGGGCCCGTGGCTGGATTGGTAAAGGGCAGAGAGCTCCAGTTCGACTCAGACGCCAGCAAGGTGGAGGTGGAGTACTGGTTTGGGCTGGTATCATCAAAGATGAGCTTGTGGGGCCTTTTCGGGTTGAGGATGGAGTCAAGCTCAACTCCCAGTCCTACTGCCAGTTTCTGGAAGACACCTTCTTCAAGCAGTGGTACAGGAAGAAGTCTGCATCCTTCAAGAAAAACATGATTTTCATGCAGGACAATGCTCCATCACACGCATCCAAGTACTCCACAGCGTGGCTGGCAAGAAAGGGTATAAAAGGAGAAAAACTAATGACATGGCCTCCTTGTTCACCTGATCTGAACCCCATTGAGAACCTATGGTCCATCATCAAATGTGAGATTTACAAGGAGGGAAAACAGTACACCTCTCTGAACAGTGTCTGGGAGGCTGTGGTTGCTGCTGCACGCAATGTTGATGGTGAACAAATCAAAACACCGACAGAATCCATGGATGGCAAGCTTTTGAGTGTCCTTGCAAAGAAAGGTGGCTATATTGGTCGCTGATTTGTTTTTGTATTGTTTTTGAATGTCAGAAATGTATATGTGGGAATGTGGAGATGTTATACTGGTTTCACTGGTAAAAATAAATAATGGAAATGGGTATACCGTAAATCCTCTAATACAGGCCAGTATTCAATTAAAGGCCAGGTCTCCAATTTTGGCCGGCATCGGAGTTGGCGGAGGTGAATAATGGCCGGTCTCTTATTGTGGCCGGGTGGAATGTGGTAAGAAGCAAGTACGGGGGCGATCGTTCATGTCAGTTCATTTCCTTTAATGTTTTCTGTCTTTTATTTGCGCCTGATGTGTTTCGCTGCTGTGGAGCGGGGCACATCACCTTGTCCTCGGACGCACTGATCACTGATGCGGCCGGTAAGCAGCAAGCACTCTGCTGTTTTTGCGGTTGGTTATCTGCCTCCTGAGCACGGCCACAGTAACAATCAGGTGTTGCCAAATTATTAACACGCGATCGTTCATGTCGGTTCATTTCCTTTGATGTTTTCTGTCTTTTATTTGCGCCTGATGCGTTTCGCTGTGGAGCGCACTGATCACTGATGCGGCCGGCAAGCAGCAAGCACTCCGCTGTTTTTGCGGTCGGTAATCTGCCTCCTGAGCACGGCCACAGTAACAATCAGGTGTTGCCAAATCATTTAACACGCGATCGTTCATGTCGGTTCATTTCCTTTGATGTTTTCTGTCTTTTATTTGCACCTGATGCGTTTCGCTGTGGAGCGGGGCGCACCGATCACTGATGCAGCCGGCAAGCAGCGGCACTCCGCTGTTTTTGCGGTCGGTAGATCTTTTAGAACTGCAGTTCAAAGGTAACTCATGAGGTGAATATATATGAACCCAGGTAGCAGTTTCTCTTTAGGATTGAGAGGAGATGCAGGAAGATAATAAACAGGCAGGACAGAAAAATAGTCAAATAAAAACAAGTTAGTTTTTGTACCTGGTTGTTGCAACAAACAGACACCACTGAAGGTAATCAGAAGTGAGGAACAGAAAATGAAATAATTATTTTAATGTTTAGAGCAGCAGGAACTCCGAGAGGCTGCAGGCGCATCAGTGAGTTTGCGGTGCNNCGTTCATGTCGGTTCATTTCCTTTGATGTTTTCTGTCTTTTATTTGCGCCTGATGCGTTTCGCTATGGAGCGGGGCGCATCAACTTGTCCTCCGACGCACTGATCACTGATGCGTCCGCCAAGCAGGGAGCGCTCCGCTGTTTTTGCGGTCGGTAGATCTGCCTCCTGAGCACGGCCACAGTAACAATCAGGTGTTGCCAAGTTATTTAACATGCGATCGTTCATGTCGGTTTATTTCCTTTGATGTTTTCTGTCTTTTATTTGCGCCTGATGCGTTTCGCTGTGGAGCGGGGCGCACCGATCACTGATGCGGCCGGCAAGCAGCGGCACTCCGCTGTTTTTGCGGTCGGTAGTTCTTTTAGAACTGCAGTTCAAAGGTAACTCATGAGGTGAATATATATGAACCCAGGTAGCAGTTTCTCTTTAGGATTGAGAGGAGATGCAGGAAGATAATAAACAGGCAGGACAGAAAAATAGTCAAATAAAAACAAGTTAGTTTTTGTACCTGGTGGTTGCAACAAACAGACACCACTGAAGGTAATCAGAAGTGAGGAACAGAAAATGAAATAATTATTTTAATGTTTAGAGCAGCAGGAACTCCGAGAGGCTGCAGGCGCATCAGTGAGTTTGCGGTGCTGCGCAGGGGGAGGGGGGAGAGGGCTGAAGCAGAAACTACCGTTGTTAAAAGAAATGTGTTTAACTTTGAAAATGTGGGCGCAATTTTACTTGTCAAAAACTCCAGCGAACCATTAGTTCATTTTGCTCAAATAGAAATAGAGGCCTGCCTCTAATACTGGCCCTCCTTCCAATAAAGGCCTGGAGCTTGATGAGCTTGAGTCAAATACAGGCCCGGGCCTGTATTAGAGGATTTACGGTATATTTGTTTTTTGTTAAGTTGCCTAATAATTATGCACAGTAATAGTCACCTGCACACACAGATATCCCCCTAAAATAGCTAAAACTAAAAACAAACTAAAAACTACTTCCAAAAACATTCAGCTTTGATATTAATGAGTTGTTTGGGTTAATTGAGAAAGTATTAATATCAGCACCTCTCTGGCAGCATGGTGGGAGTGTCTAAAAGTGACAGAGTCTTCACTAATACCATTCAGATGCACACCTAACTGGAATATTCCTGATATTTTGCAAAATAACAAAATGATGAACCTTCCGGACTGGAAAAGTAAAGGAATCCTATATCTGGAACACATATATTAAGGACTGGACTTCATTCCATTTAACAGAATAGTCTCCCAATTTGGAATAGATAAAAATAGCTTTTTAGAATATCACCAAATTAAATCTGTAGTCAAACAAAAATTTAAGCTCAATAAAGTAGAATTACAAACACCATCAAGAGTATTAGACTTCTATAATCTCAAACCCCCAAACTACTGTCTAAAGTATATAAGACACTGTCAAAAATAGATGATAGAATAGCAATCTCTATTGAAAAATGGGAGGTGGATCTATCAGTCAGCTATGACCAGACTTTCTGGTCCCAAACTTGTTTAAAAACTTTTAAAATGATCAGACACCCCAATTTACAATTAATTCAGTACAAAATCCTCCACAGAGTACACTATACAGGTCATCGGATGTTCAGGATGGGGTTTGTGTCGTCTGACACCTGTACACACTGCACAAACAACATCCATCCATTTTCATCCGCTTATCCGGAGTCGGATCGTGGGGGCAGTAGCCTAAGGTGAGAGGCCCAGACTTCCCTCTCCCCAGCCATTTGGGCCAGCACCTCCGGGGGAATCCCAAGACGTTCCCTGGACAGATGAGAGACATAGTCCCTCCACCATGTCCTAGGTCTACCTTTAGGTCTCCTCCCGGTTGGACGTGTCCAGAAAACCTCGCCAGGGAGGTGTCCAGGAGGCATCCTGACCAGATGCCCGAGCCACCTCAACTGGCTCCTCTCGATGTGGAGGAGCAGCGGGTCTACTCCGAGCCACTCCCGAATGACCGAGCTTCTCATCCTATCTCTCAGGGTGAGCCCAGCCACTCTTGGAGAAAACTCATTTTGGCTGCTTGTATCCGCGATCTCGTTCTTTTGGTCACTACCCAAAGCTCATGACCATAGGTGAGGGTAGGAACGTAGATCGACCGGTAAATCGAGAGCTTCGCCTTCTGACTCAGCTCTCTCTTCACCGCAACAGACTGGTACAAGCCCGCATCACTGCAGATGCAGCACCAATCCGCCTATTGATCTCACGCTCCAGTTTTCCCTCACTCATGAACATAAGATACGTAAACTCCTCCACTTGGGGCAGGACCTCATCCCTGACCCGGAGAAAGCATTCTACCCTTTTCCGAATCAAGACCATGGCCTCAGATTTAGCGGAGCTGATTCTCATCCCAGCTGCGTCACACTCGGCTACGAACTGCTCCAGCGAAAGCTGAAGATCATGTTCTGATGAAGCCAACAGGACCACATCATCTGCAAAAAGCAGAGACCTGATCCTCAGGCCACCAAAACGGATGCCCTCCACACCTTGGCTGCACCTAGAAATCCTGGTTATGAACAGAATCGGTGACAAAGGGCAGCCTTGGCGGAGTCCAACTCCAACTGGGAACAAGCCCGATTTACTGCCGGCAATTTGAACCACGCTCTGACACTGGCCATACAGGGACCTAACAGCCCGCATCAGAGGGCCTGGTACCCCATACTCCTGGAGTACCCCCCACAGGGTCCCCAGAGGGACGCGGTCAAACACCTTTTCCAAATCCACAAAACACATGTAGACCGGTTGGGCAAATTCCCACGCACCCTCCAGGATCCCCCTAAGGGTATGAAGCTTATCCAGTGCTCCACGGCCAGGACGAAAACCACATTGCTCCTCCTGAATCTGAGGTTCAACAATCCGATCGACCCCCCTCTCCAGAACCCCCTGAATAGACCTTACCAAGAAGGCTCAGGAGTGTGATCCCCCTGTAGTTGGAACACACCCTGCGGTCCCACTTTTTAATAAGGGGACCACCACCCCGGTCTGCCAGTCCAGTGGGACTGCCCCCGATGTCCATGCGATATTGCAGAGCCGTGTCAGCCATCAAAGCCCCACAACATCCAGAGCCTTAAGGAATTCTGGGCGGATCTCATCCACCCCTGGAGCCTTGCCACAGAGGAGCTTTTTAACCACCTCAGTGACCTCAGGTTCAGAGATTTGAGAGGCCAACCCAAAGTCCCCAGACTCTGCTTCCTCACTGGAAGATGTGGTGCCGGATGGTGGACCAGAATCTCCTCAAATCCATACGGAAGTCTTGCTCCGTGGTCTCACCGAACTCCTCCCATGCCCGGGTTTTTGCCTTGGCGACCACCCGAGCCACGTTCCACTTGGACTGCCGGTATCTGTCAGCTGCCTCTGGAGTCCCACAGGCCAAAAAGACTATTTCTTCAGCTTGACAGCATCCCTAACCGCCGGTGTCCACCCGCGGCTTTGGGGATGCCACCACGACAGGGCCCGACGATCCTGTGACCACAGCTCCAGTCGGCCGCCTCAACAATGGAGGCATGGAACAGGATCCATTCAGACTCAATGCCCCCCGCCTCCCCCGGAACATTTTGGAAGTTCTGTCGGAGGTGGGAATTGAAGCTCCTTCTGACAGGAGACTCTGCCAGACATTCCCAGCAGACCCTCGCGATAGGTTTAGGCCTGCCTGGTCTGACCGACATCCTCCCCCACCATCTGAGCCAACTCATCATCAGGTAGTGGTCAGTTGATAGCTCCACCCCTCTCTTCACCTGAGTGTCCAAGACATAAAGTCGCAGGTCAGACAAAACAACAACAAAGTCGATCATTGAACTGCGGACTAAGGTATCCTGGTGCCAAGAGCACATATGGACACCTTTATGTCTGAACATGGTGTTCATTATGGACAATCCATGACTGGAACAGAAGTCCAATGACAAAACACCACTCAAATTCAGATCGGGGGGGTGGGGGGGTGGGGTGGGGGGGGTGGGGGCAATACTCCCAACCACACCTCTATAGGTCTCACTGTTGTTGCCCACGTGAGCATTAAAGACCCCCAGCAGAGCGAGGGAGTAACCGGAAGGAGCGCTTTCCATCACAGCGTAAGCACAAACCACAGTCAGACCCATCCACCCACACGTAGGCGGAGGGCGGCTACTTTCTCATTCACTGGGGTAAACCCCAGCGTACAGGCACCAAGATGGGGGGCAACTAGAATGCCCATCTCTGCTCGGCGCCTCTCAGTGGGAGCAACTCCAGAGTGGTAGAAAGTCCAACCCCTCTCAAGGAAACTGGTTCCAGAGCCATGCGTTGAGCTGACAACGCATGGTGCACAAACAGCATTCCTGACAATTACATTCATGCATTGTGGTCCTGTCCACTTGTCCAGGAATTCTGGGGTAGAGTATGTGAAGACCTGTCAAAGTGTCTGAAATGTCATATCCCAACTTCCCCCTCTCTTTGTTTGCTGGGAAACCTGGACGATGTCCCAATAGTAACATCTTTGGTTCACGTGGTTCTGACTGCCATATGCATCACTAAAAAAAACTATCCTCATGAATTGGAAAAATAGAAATACTCTTTGCATTAACCAGTATAGAAATATTTTGTCAGATCATATTGCACTTGATACAGCCTCTGCTTCCACTTCAAGTCAATCTCTTTGGGCTCCTTTGATTGGTTCTATCACATAGCGATGATGGGGGGGGGGGGG
>SSNQ01000272.1:426245-437863 GCA_006942095.1 Nothobranchius kuhntae | reverse complement strand
CCCCCCGGACCCGGTGCGAGCTGCTCAAGGCCTCCACCGCCATCCGTCTTTCCGAGACCATGGACACGGTGACGCGGAATATCGGACTAGGTAAGGGCTGGATGGCTGCTGCTTGTTTAACCGCGTCGTCAGACTCCCTGTTGCTGCGCGCTGAAGCCACGTTTTCCATCTCACTGGGAGACCGCAAATCATCCTCGGAAAGGAAATATTCTTCCTCCGAATCGGAATCTGCCAGTACAACACGAAGAACTTCGTCAGTACTGAACATTCCTCTCGGCATTGTATTTTTTCCCTCTACCACTCGCTCGCTCTGACTCGCTCTGACAACCCCCGTGGCTCTGCGACTGGTGGACGGGGTTCAAGCTCTAAATACTCCGTAAATTTGAATAGTAACACACCCACAAATGCTGCTTGGATTGAAGTTACAGGTGTCTGCCACCCCGCAGTTTAACATATTAACTGCATGAGGGCTCATTTCTGCTGCTGTGGCTTATTAAATCCAACATTGCTGCTTGTCGCAATTCTGCGACTTTGGCGCTTAAAGGGTTAAAATTATTCTTTATTTTGAGAAAGAAAAAATTTTTTTAGATGCCATCAGTATGTGAGGTATCTCAATGTTCTCATGACAAAACTCTAACATGAGACTGTGCTCTAACCTGTCACATAACAAGCTAAATGAAAGTCAAACATGTCAGATGGACCGTATGACAGCTGCTGACGTTGGCCCTGCCCTACTTTACCTCTACATTACAGTTCCTTTATCCGTGTCCATCCTAGAGCTCCTCTCTGACCTTCATGCTTATTTAGAGCAGCTGATTTTTAAAGTTAGCAGAGTTCATCCTTGGTAGTGGGTTCACTCCCTCATTTAAAGATATCGGCCAGAGGCAAAATTCATTTGAACAGCATGTGTAAATGTGTATTAAAACCTCAGATGAAAAGGGTTTTTGGATTTTGACGGCTGGAATTGTAAGAAAATCTGATGTTTTTTTAATTGGCGAGGGAAAAACAGAAACTAACTTCCGGTCTAAGCCCTGGGCAGCTGGTGACGTTTCACATGGAGCTCTGCTGAAACAGCTGTAGTAAACAACGCCTGACTCTGGTGTTTCTGCGTTAGCGTTATAGCAGAGAACAATGTGTCATCAATCAGATGTAGCTTGTGAAGCCTCTGCTAGTCCATCAGATTTGTTTTTTCTCTGGGAAACGGCGACGAGAACGGATATTGGATTACCGGAGAAGTTCAACCGAACTCCGACCCCACCAGCTGGATATCACTACCAGAGGTGCAGACATGTTTTAGACCGTTTGACTCAGAAGACCTGCGACCCGATTTGGACATAGAGGAGGATTCTGTTCATCTTCAGAACCAAAATCGGTACAGTTTGTTTACTTTTCTTAGATATTTCATTTCTGTGCTCCACTGGGAGCTCTAAGCTGACGAGTTCTCAGCTGGTCTTANGCTCCATCATGTGTCCCAATAAAGTTCAGTAATCTATAGTTTTACTGCTGTGTGTATTTATTGATATAACTCTGGAAAATATTTAACCAACAATTTACCAGAATAAATCTTCCTGATGCTGGAGTAACAGTAATTCATTACTTTTCACCTCTGGTTTTCTTTGACCAATGATGGATCGTGTCCTCATAATTAAGGCGCCTAGCCTAGCAAGACATCACCTTGCAAGGCAAGGCACCTTGACATTGAGAAACACCCTTAGTCATTTGATTAAAATCATTTTTAATTTTAGTCACAATGTAGTTGTCAATTTAGTTTTAATTTCAGTCGACTAAATGATGTGTATATTTCTTCTGATAATTTTAAACTTAAGCAGAGACCTGACCAGAAACCAGAGAAGCATTAATTATAGAGAGCACGCTGGGACTGACGGACTGAAAAGCACTTTTTAACAAAGATGAGGGTAAGATGTGGAGGGGCATGCAGAGGTCTTCATAGAGTTAACTAGTTTGGTTAACTCAGGCAAAGAAACAGGAGCAAAGCTATCAAGGATGACGGGCCTGGTTGGAGTCGGGAGAGGCAGCGATAAGGCTAAAGGAGAAATGCTAGATCTAACCTTATTGACTTTGTCCACGATGAAGGACAGAAAGTTCTCACAACTTTACATACAGGTTACATACAATTATTCACAGTAATATTCAACTTTATATTTCTTTATTCATTTATCTGATATAAAACACAAGGGGAATAAGAATAAACTTTTATATCCTCATTCTTTTCTGTAAAAATACAACAACGTAGTTTTCTTTAAATTTAATAATAATCTGTATCAAACCATGTTTTCATTTCATTCGTTATACTTTCTTGTAAATCATCTCCCGAACTGAAAAAATATGTATCATCATGTAACGTCCAGAAAGGGTCAATTTCAAAGTCAAAAAAGTTAAAGTCAGTTTAATTGTCACTTCTGCCACATGTACAGGACATACAGAGAAATGAAATTATGTTACTCTCAAACTCTCACTAGATAGAAAATAAACATTTAGTATAAAAACAGTAACCAAGTTCAGAGAGACTGTGGGGGAAAAGAGTTGGGAGAGCCGGGAGGGAGTTTAGCTTCCTAACTGCCTGATGGATAAAGCTGTCCTTCAGTCTGTTGGTCCCGGCCTTGAGACTCCGCAGTCTCCTCCCTGACGGCAGCAGCTCGAAGAGGCTTTGCATCGGGTGAGTGGGATCAGCCGCAATGCAAAGGGCCTTTTTTGTGAGGCGGGTGCTGTAAATGTCTGGTAGGGAGGGGAGAGAGACCCCAATGATCTTCTCTGCTGCTCTCACTATACATTGGAGGATTTTAATGCAGGAAACGTTGCAGGCTCCGAACCACACAGTGATGCCGCACGACAGGATGCTCTCGATGGTGCCTCTGTAGAAAGTGTACAGGATGGGGGCTGGTGCTCTTGCTCTTCTTAGTTTGCGGAGGAAGAAGAGACGCTGCTGTGATTTCCTCGCCAATGCTATGGTGTTGTTCGTCCAGGAGAGATCCTCTGTAATGTGCACACCCAGGAACTTGGTGCTGCTCACTTTCTGCACAGACACACCGTTGATGGTCAGAGGAGCATGCTGAGTGTGTGCTCTCCTGAAGTCCACAACAATCTCCTTGGTCTTCACCACATTTAGAGAGAGGTTGTTGTCAGCACACCATGTGGTAAGGCGGCTCACCTCGTTCCTGTAGTCGGTCTCATCCCTGTGGTTTATAAGACCCACCACTGTTGTGTCATCCGCAAACTTGATGAAGAGGTTAGAGCTGTGTAATGGTGTACAGTCGTGGGTCAGCAGAGTGAAGAGGAGGGGGCTCAGCACACATCCCTGGGGGGCCGCCATGTTTGAAATGATGGTGCTGGATGTGTTTCTGCCGACCCGTAGTGCTTGTGGTCTTCCAGTGAGGAAGTCCAACAGCCAGTTACACAGTGAGGTGTTAAGACCCAGCTGGACCAGTTTTTGAGTAAGCTGTTGGGGGATGATGGTGTTGAATGCTGAACTAAAGTCTATGAACAGCATTCGGACATATGAGTCTTCTTTGTCCAGATGTGTGAGTGCTGAGTGGAGTGCAGTGGAGATGGCGTCATCGGTCGAGCGGTTGGGCCGGTATGCAAACTGGAAGGGGTCCGGGCAGGGGGGCAGAACAGACTTGATGTGTTGCATGACTAACCATTCGAAGCACTTCATAAGGATGGGAGTAAGTGCAACAGGACAACAGGAATTTTCACCTACATTTTTCACCTCAGGAAGAATAGCTCCACACTATGGTGTGAGCTAATGAGGTTCTCAATAAATAAATAAAAAAATAAAAAAATATTGACTTACATAGTGAACGGTCATCTACAGAAATAATTCCATTTTCCAAGCAGATTTTAAATTCTATCTTCTACAACCCAGAAGACACTGTTGTGCTTGCTGACATTCCATGAAGGCAAGATTGTCTCCAAACAAGCTTTCCTCTGATAAGACTGCAGGATTCCACACTCTGAATGAAAAGTGAACTTTAACAACTCATAAGTTAAATAATCGTTAAATAATCATATGGTTGAATGAACCAGATGTTATATGAATAATGATAATAATAATGTTTGAATAATCTGTGCCTAATTCAGTGAAGTTGAAATGAATATGATTGCTCACAATGATAATTTATGATCAGTAATTTAACATGTGAATCATTATCTACACACATGCACAATGTTCATTAGATGCAAATTAAGGTTAAGGCCATCTCACATAAAGTTTAAAGATTCTTTCTCCACAGAACAAGAACATCTTGTATCTGGAAGGTGTGGTTTTCTGAGGGATGTTTGGTAACGCCGACAAACATGTCAAATTCTGATTCGCAGAAAGGATAAATTCTAGATTGTTAAAAATAGAGTGACTGCCCGAGTTACTCAGTTTCCAGCTGACACTCCGAAGTGGCCAATTCGGAACCAGCTTCTTTTGAAACATCTCTTTGACATCCAGTCAAAACCTGTTAGCACGCTGCAAGCTGACACAGCCATATGACTCCTTAAGAGTCCATCCGTTTGAGACGCAACAAGTCCACCTGTATGTTGTGACCTGGAGACTTCTCTGGACTGACCTGGTTGTATTGCGGTTAATCTACGTACTTCGATGCCTTGGGGTCACATAAAAACATTAAACGGTTGTTCTGTTGCTGGAACAGGGCTATCCCATTAGCTTACCTTCGGGGGCGCTGTTCCTCTTTCTCACCCAACTAGAATCAGAAAGTATTACAAACTGTAGTAACTTTGACACGTTAACAATATTGTTCATTTGCAAACTAAAAAGTTCAGGTCCCAACACTGACCCTTGTGGGACTCCACAGTCAATCTTCATTTGATCAGCAAACTGTACATACTGTTGTCTGTTGTTGAGAACCAGTTCCCACTGTTTAAATTCCTTGGAGTTGTTTGACTTTTTTTGCAAACGATTTCCTTTTCGATTCCAGTCGGCATGAATCACGTCACATTACGTGAGCTTGCGTAAGCTACGTAATATGCGTGGCATCGTTTAAACAGCAGCAACCATGGTGCCTAAGTAGCACAAATGCTCTAAAGTTTGCGTACATTTTACAAAAAAGGATGACAATAGAGCAACTTACAATCAAAAGGAGGAAATACTACAAATATGCAAAAGCATTTGCATACAAAACATGCTATATCCTTAAGCAAATGTCACGTTTTTGATCCACTCTGGACTGACAAATTTCAACCCAGCAGCAGTGGTACCATCTCGTCCTCTGTTGGTAATCCTGCAGGTAGCTAATCAACTAACCCTGCCTTTCAGGTTTGCACCATTTGCCCTATTATAAAACCTATCACTGTGCAGTGCATTTAGAAGACCAGGACGAGTGAGACAAACAGTCTGGCTGGTGCAGATGCTGGTACTACTCGCAGCAGCCACACGCTAGCTTCTCCTTTCACAGAGGCAGGAAAAAGGAACATGACAAAAGACAGGGTAGATAAATGTCACTGAGCAATGACTAAGTTTGTGCCACAGTAGAAGCTCCTGATTTTTGGTAAGTGTATTTGTTTAATGGTCAGTCAGGAGTTGTCGAAGTTGCATGTTATCCTCTGACCAGGTGTTTCCATTATCTATCATTATCTGTAGACAGTTTAGTTAACCACTGAATCCCCACTTGGTAAAATCTGATTTCTGAGCTGAAACATATATTGAACATATCACTGCTGTTGGATCGACAAGTTTGAGTCAGGATCATTACAGGAGGCAGCAGTAGCCCAGGAGTTTGAGCAGGTTGTCCAGTAATCAGAAGGTTGCAGGTTTGATTCTGGCTTCGGACAGAGAATTTTGCTGTTGTGTTTTTGGGCAAGACACTTAACCCACCTTGCCTGCTGGTGGTGGTTGGAGGGACCGGTGGTGCCTGTGCTGGGCAGCCTTGCCTACGTCAGTGAGCCCCAAGGCAGCTGTGGCTACACTGTAGCTCATCCCCACCAGTGTGTGAATGTGTGTGTGAATGGATGAATGATACACTGTAGTGTAAAGCGCTTTGGAGTCTGCTGACTCTGAAAGGCACTATACCAGTGCAGGTCATTTATCATTTACATCACAGTCATGCTGCTTTATGGCAGGAATGGCCAGGCTCATGAAAAAGTCCCCAGAACCAAAGCAATGTACCAAGCACCGACAGGGACAGCTGTAGGAGAGAAGATTGATGACATCTTGGAAGAATATGGTAAGAAAAGGTTGTGGCAGCCACTATTGATGATGCTGCAAACATGGATATAGCTGTGAAAAAGCTACATTTGTCAAGTTTCTATGTTTTGCTCACACTCTGGACCTTGGAGGCCAGAAGCCCAAGGTGAGTTACCAGACGTACTCTCCTCAGTGCTGACTGGCTCAGTTAGAATTCTCAGGGGTTGTGGTTCTTTAAATTTAATAATAATGGGAGAGTTACCAGACTCTTTCTCTGTACAGAATTAAACACAGGACGCATCTGGCAGGCCAGGCTACTACAGTTTACCATCAGTGAGTATGGGGTTGCTGTTTCCTCCGAGCCAATACTGCAGCACCGACAGTTGTAATTTGACAACGGCCGGCAAAAAGCTCCAAAGTCGTTTTACCTCCTGGGACCCAAACTTGTGTTTGGTGAGATTTAAAAGAAAAAACAAATCAAGCTATTACAGATTAGTCAACTGTAATTGAGCTCTTTCAGAGCTCCAAAACTCTGTACTGAGCTTCCACTGCATATTCGACAGTTCTCTCCTGTAGCAGTTTTAAAATCCAAGCCGAAGACCCATTTTTATAAATCTGCTTTCAACCCTGTGGGGTGACTGATTGTGCAGCCATTTTTTTTTGTTCTCATTTTCATGGTTTTATATGTTTGTTTTGTTTTATTGAGTTACAGTAAATTATATGTGTTGTGTTTTTACCTGTGAAGCACTTTGGGGGCATGTTTGTGTCTGTAAAGTGCTATGTAAATAAGGTTTGAGTCGAGACTCATGGACAAATGGACTCTGCCTCCTGCTTCAGATTTGGACAAAGCCAGTTAAAAGAAACTGCTGGACAGACGAAGGTGTAATGATTCACTGTCTTTTCGTCGACTTGACTGACATCAGGGGCTTCATTATAACTCAGTGCACCCAGAAAATTATACCTGCTGAAGTGCTGCATATATTCCATGACAGGCTACAGAAAGCAAAAGCACTTGAGGATCTTCATTTTTCCTGCCTCATTAGACTTTCTGAAAGTCTTTCTTCACAGGAGTCGCTGTTGGTTTTAGTAATGCTTGGGGGGAATGAAAGAGGATGAAAGTGGAAGACTGGAAAGTAATCTTCATCCTGGTTACACTCACTAGTTTTAGAAAATGCGTTTAATACAATATTAAGAGACTTTGAGTTGATTCCAGTTTTATTAACTTTAGCTGTCAGTGAGGTTTTTTATACAGACTAAAAATGAGTCCTTAAATTACCTGGAAGAAGACTCTAAACCTGATTCTTTCTTTCTCATCCTCTTTAATCATGATGTGCATGACTTACTTTGTAAGCTGTTAAGTAATTTAAAGCACTTTTGGGCCATTTTAGCTCTAACACACTAAAACAATGCAAGAAACTAGCCTTCCGTCATCCGGAACAGGACAAGCAGGTTTTTAAACTTAAAGATCTTTTATCAACAAACGTTTGCCCAACAAAAATACTACCCACTATAATGTAGTTGAAATAATATATGTAATATATCTGATAAATATTTTGTTGCATTATATCTGACATCATTCAAGTAGGTAGATAAGTTCGCCCTACTCCATCCGTCCTTGCAAGTCTGTTGGAGAGCTCTTGCAACAATAGATAATGGTGTTGGATGTCTCCTTACCAATGCAGATGGAGAACCTAGCCATGAGATGTTGTTCACTGAGCACCACTCAGTCTGTTGACTTCGTTCCTATAGGCAGACTCATCTTCTTGGGCAATGAGCCCTACTACAGCGGTGTCGTCAGCAAACTTTAAGATACAATTATGCCAAAATGCAGTTGAGGGTGTGTAATGAGAAGAGGAGGGTGCTCAGTATGCAGCCTTGTGGAGCTCCGGTTACTGAGGCTAATAGTGGAGGAGGAGTGGATGCTAATCAAACAAAAAGTGTCAGAAAGTTCTTTAGCCACCTACAGGTGATCGTATGTAGTTGCAGGGCCACAAGTTTTTTTTTTACAAGGAATTCAGGGAGGATGGTTTTGAAAGCAGAGATGAATGGTAAATGGCCTGTATTTGTATAGGGCCATGTAGCGTGGTTAAACTACATACTAGAATTAACGCAGTTTGCTATCAGCTTTGTTAGATTCTGACGAAGATCAAACAAGTTAGCAAATGAAGCTTCTATCATATATAAATATCTAGGATATTAATTTAATCGATAGAAGTACATACGCCAACTGTCTTGGTCTATATTTTAATCCAAAGATTAATTTTTAATTTAAGATACTTAAATTTTAGCAAAAGTTTATTTATTGAATCAGAAGCTTAAAGGAATCTTTGCTTATTCAATTACCAAATATATACCATTCTGTGTTTCATTTCAAAGCAGAGTCAGGTTTAGAAAGTTAAGAAATTATTACTAACACAATTTAAAGATGACAATTTGAAATGACAATTTATAAATGACAGTTTGTAACAGCTTGATATTAAAACTTGTTATTAAAACAAACCTGTGTCTGAATGAAAAGCTAAAACGAAATGCAAGGTTTGGATGCGTGGATGAATCTCAGAAGATTTCTTTCAGAGAGAGAAGCGCGTTCTGGGTGGAAAAACGTTGTTTTGCAGCTAACTGAGTTGTTTCTTAGAGAGAACAGCATCGAACACAATCTGTGTTCTACCTCACCCAGTTAGACGACCCTCTGTGTGGATCCGGAGGTCAAAGGGAGGATGTTATCAGCCTCAGGGTACTCGGTCAGGTAGAGAAGACCCGAGTGAAACCGACTCTCTGGTCCAAAAGTTGTCGCAGGGTACACAGTGTTGAGCTTGCGTCTGGCTTAACTCTGAAGGAGTTTTGCGTCAATTAATTATGGTGGTGTTTATTTGGAGCAATTCTATTGGCGTGACAGAACAGTTGAGTGAGGCTTCGGGCGGCCGACCCTCGTCCTCTGGGATAACTCTCGTCACCACGAGAGTATGTGCTTGGTTCAAGAACTGAACTTCAGCTGCGGAGATTTGGTTTTAACAAAACCTCAGAACACGCCCTCTCAGCTTCAGGAAGCTTGTTGTTATGGAGTAAAGACATGTGAGGTGGTTAACTTTTACCCTGGTTTCAGTCCTGCATGAGGTGTACACGTGCCAATGACCTTCTGGTTACTGATCACACATTACTGATTATCATAAATAATAATTATTATTAATCCAGAGAATAATAAGTCATTTCAGTAATTAAATACATTTATACTGAACCATGATGATTATTTATGATGATTATTATATGATTGTAATAAACAGTAAAAACAGTTTATTAAGATTATTATTTTAAAATTATTATTTTAAAATCTTGAAGTGTCCTTCATCTTGGGACGGAACAGCAACAGCAGACAGATACAAGATGGTGTTTAGCAGACTGTCGTCTCCTGTGATGGATAATCTGTGAAACAAAAGTTACAGCTTGACCCAGCTCGACCCAGCTGGGGGGGGGTGTGACCTTTGGGTCACAAATATGAAGCCATTCATGATGCTACAGCCATCTTAGGGTTCTACAACCCCCCAAGGCGCTTCACAACACATTCACCCATTCACAAACACATTTACACTCTGGTGGGGATGAGCTACCATGTAGCCACTGCTGCCCCGGGGTACACTGACAGAGATGAGGCCTGCCAAGCACTGACGCCACCAGTCCCTCTGACCACCAGCAGGAAAGGCAGGTTAAGTGTCTTGCCCAAGGACTCAACAGCAGTATTCTCTGGTCAGAGCAGGATCAAACCTGCAACCTTCTGATTACTGGACAAGTCGCTTTACCTTCCAAGCTACTGTTGTCCCCATGAAATCCACAACATCCAGACATAGCTGTTCCTGTGTCTTAGATGGTCTAAGGCCATGTGGAGGCTGATAGAGATAGCATCTTCTGTAGATCTGTTGGGTCCGTATGCAAATTGGTGTGTGTCAAAGGAGGAAGGAAGGCTCAGTTTGACGTGTTTTAGAACCAGCTTTTCAAATCACTTCATGACCTGGAGGTGAGAGCTGCTGGTCAATATTCTGCTAAGCTGGTGGTGGAGAATGTTCTGGAAGGTGCTAATTTGAGACAGGATGGGACTGTGGCCTGTGCGAGAGATTGGTTGAAGATGATGGTGAAGACTGCTGACAGTTCATGGTGATAAATCCTGAAAAAATTTCCAGGCACTTTATTAGGGCCTGCTGCCTTTCTTGGGTCACTGCATTGCCTCACTTAAAGTTAATGGAGTATGATCAGTGCTGTTTCAGTACTCAGGGGGAGAGGTGTTGCCTTGTCGCAAAGCGGGCAAGTTGTTGGGCTCTTCCTCCAGAGAGATAGTTTATTGTATTTGTGGCTGTTGACCCGTTTCCTCAATAGTTGGTGAGATGTTGTAGTCCATGCCATACCTGTCTTAGGTTGTTTCTGCCAGATGGTTCTCAGTCTTGTGTTTAATAATAATAACAGAGAACATGTACTTTATTATTATTAGTCTTAATGAAGCTGTCAGCAAGACAATCAAAGTTGCAAAAAGACCTCATACAAAAAATGTGAAATCTAACACATTTTAAAAATCCTGGATCTGAAGTAGGAGTTTCTGGTCAACACATTTGTCATGTCTTATGTTTCTGCTGTGTTTCAGGGGATAAAACAAGCTAACGCAGCCTCTTCACCTTCAGATGAAGACTCTTTCAGCATCAGTGTTGGGCAAGTTACTTCAAAACTGTAATGGATTATTTATTACTTGTTACCCTCATTTTAATGTAATTGATTACATTATAATATTACTGATTTTAAAATGTAAGGCATTACACTACTTTTGCATTACTTTAAGTTACTTATACCAAAACAATTTCAATATGAATTAGGTCATGTGATGCTCAGTGAACTCATGACACATCCAGGGGAAGGTGATGTGGTGTCTGAGCATTGCTGTTAAAAACAGTCAGATATAATAACAGTTCTTTATTAAATAAAAGCAACAACAATCTGTACTCTCAGCACGCTGCCATCTTATATTAACTGAGCAGGGAGTGAGGTGGTGGGGGCTCTAAGCCTATTTTGCCTTGGTCCCCAAATGCCTTGATACGGCCCTGGATGTGGGACTGACTTCTGGGGTGATCTGATTCTATCACATGTATAAATATTAAATGCTTATAGATTATTGCTTTTCACTGGTAAATGTGTATTGGGGATAAATCTACCTACTTATATTTTCTTTTCAAGCACTTTGTTTTGTTTTCTTGATTTTATTTGAATAATTTCCAGCCCTTTCTCTCCCTAACCTTCCTGCATGCTGCATGTTTTCTCCGTCTTCCAGAAAAACTGTTTCCTAGATTTCCTACTTTCTAACCAATCAGCCAAAGGGATCTACCGAACGCAAAAAAAAAAAAAGCTTAATATGCGCTGCGCTCCAGCAGCAAATGAGTTGAAATCACCGGCGGCGGGCGAGGGCACAGATTATGAACTCAGCTGAGGCAAA
>SSNQ01000272.1:396051-425376 GCA_006942095.1 Nothobranchius kuhntae | reverse complement strand
TTTCACTGGTAAATGTGTATTGGGGATAAATCTACCTACTTATATTTTCTTTTCAAGCACTTTGTTTTGTTTTCTTGATTTTATTTGAATAATTTCCAGCCCTTTCTCTCCCTAACCTTCCTGCATGCTGCATGTTTTCTCCGTCTTCCAGAAAAACTGTTTCCTAGATTTCCTACTTTCTAACCAATCAGCCAAAGGGATCTACCGAACGCAAAAAAAAAAAAAGCTTAAT
Organism: Nothobranchius kuhntae; assembly: GCA_006942095.1. Classification (NCBI taxonomy): domain Eukaryota; kingdom Metazoa; phylum Chordata; class Actinopteri; order Cyprinodontiformes; family Nothobranchiidae; genus Nothobranchius; species Nothobranchius kuhntae. Next base: position 425,144 of record SSNQ01000272.1, on the reverse strand, counting down.
ATGCGCTGCGCTCCAGCAGCAAATGAGTTGAAATCACCGGCGGCGGGCGAGGGCACAGATTATGAACTCAGCTGAGGCAAAGCACGTCAGAAAAGTACAGAAAGTACAGAGAATATGGGCTGATATGAACGATCGCAAGTGAATGACTTTGTTTTGTTGGAGTGATTTTGTGAATATAACAGCGGCCGCGCGCAGGACGCAGCTGGTCTATTTGAGCCGTTACCGCTGCGTCCTCTCTGCTCATAGAATGCCCGCAAAGCGGAGTCCATAAATGACGTCATATATGTAGATACCGGATCTTTATTTTGAGCTTTCCGCAATTTTAATTTTTAAGAAACCCACATCTTGATTTTGGGTTTAAAAATGCATTGTAATTACCACGTTACTGACAATTGTACCGAGTAAATATTACCATTTTCTTTTCCTGTAATGCCTGACATTACCACATTACAGCAAAAAGCAATGGATTACAGTAATTAATTACTTTTGTTCCGCGTTACTCCCAACACTGTTCAGCATAAGAGCTGTTTGAAGAAGAAGAAAAGATCTTTTCTAAAGCGCCTTCCAAGATAAAAATCACCAGGCACTTCACACAAACAAAAAATGTAAAAATAGAAAAAGGATTTAGAAAATGGTTACAATATATTTAAAATGAGCAAAAAATAGACAATTGTGATTAAAAATATGTTAAGAAAGAGAGAGAGTGAGTAGGAAAGAGGGAAATCAGTGGATCCTGAGGAAGGTGGAGTAGGTGGGGAGAGCAGAATAAAGAGAGAGTGGTGAAGAAGGTAAGGGGGTTTGAGGGGGTGTACTCTTGATTTGATAGGATGTGGAAAAGACAAAACATGTCTACATTTTAATGCAAACATACAGCTTGCAAATCGTATCACCGTCACTTTCAGGTAAACATTCCTTTCTGGAATCTCTAAACATCTCTCATGGGCTATTTCTCAAGGACGCTGGCACGTTCTTGTGTACTTGTCAAGTACGTGTGTTCCTGGCAGATACAGCAGAAAGTGCATTCTACTGAGTGGGACAAGAGCTGTATTTGGGACAGAACTGTACTTTGTTGCATCATGGCAACGGTAAAAAAAATGACCTGACATAAATGTAGAAATCTAGTTTGTCCCTTAAATTACTAAACAATAAATGCATATCATTTGTATAATATTTGATCACATTTTGATTAAAACTGATAAAATACCAGCATTTCTCTCGGCTAAATGAAGAAAAAAGTAGATTTTTTCATGAAAACAGAGCTGTTTCAGGCGACGCTGCTTTTATTTTGACAGTGGGCTAACTAATTAGCATTAAGAAGCATCATGAAGAGTCTGAAAAACAAAACACAAATACACAGAAATTTATTATTCACAGTAATATACAACATTATATTTCTTTATTCATTCATCTGATATAAAACACTAGTCATGAGCTTTCTCACCTACAGACACACCTTCTCCACAAACGTCCGAGCCTGTGCTCTAACCTATCCGCTCAGGGCAGTAATGGCAGGATTATTTTCTCTTCGTGCTTAGGGTTGATGCAGCACCGAGAGGTTAACTTCCATACGTGCATCTAATCGATGAAACAGAATCCTTACAACAAATATCCCAGGCAGCGTGAGGAAGAACCTGATGAAGAAATTTAGCCTTGTGAAAACACGTGTCGGTCCTGTTTCTCATGTCAGTGTGTGATTTACCCTCTCTCCTTTTGATCTGTCTTCAAATGAGATGAACCATAAAAAACCTTTTTGTAACAGACGATCAGTCACATTTAGTTCAGATGATACCAACACGTTTGGTGTTCACCACCACGCCACGGCAACAAACTGTTGGTGTCATTTTATATTGGCTCTAGCTGTGTGATTTCCAAAAGCATCACTCCAATAACGAGACCCTGACTCCTTTAGAGCGGTTTCTGCAGAGCCTCTGAATATCTACAATTAGTTTCATTACACCAGGCTTGTGTATTTTCTATTTGCACATCCATTAAGCACTGTGTCATAATTAAAATTGCAATGCAAATGAGCAAAAGAATCACCAAAGACTGGGACCTACTGGCTTCATATGACAACAGCCAAGCATGGCCTCCCTTCAGGCAGCTTCTGCACATTTAAGTGCTGTGATGCATTAGTGACAGTAGAGTCTGTCAGCAGGCTTCATGCATTTCCATAAACCAACTGAAAGCTTTTGATTAACCTAATTTGCTTAGCCTCAGTCACTGCGCTTTTATCCATGTTTCATTGTACCAAAGGGAGAGAGAGAGAGCTATCCTTGCCTTGTTCCTGTACCTGACTATCTGAAAGAAGTCTAAAGTCACAGTTTTTATGATGTTATTGTGAATGTGAGTCATGCTGCGATGGACTGGCAATCTGTCCAGGGTGTACCCCACCTGCATGCCAGGAGACAGAAGGAGATAGGCACCAGCTTGCCCTGCGAAGATAACCAGGTAAAGAAAATGGATGGATGGATGTGAGTCATGTTGGGCTCAGATCAGCTTAGCAGAAAAACATAAAGGAGCAATGTCTCCGTTGGTTATGTCTAAGGGGCTTCTCTCACTGGACGCCAACTCCCTGCGCTCTACATAACCTCTTACCACTGGGCTGGGTTTCATTATATTTCAAAATGTTCGTCAGTGAGAAGGAACACTGCACACTCACCAAGTGGGCTCAATGAGTCCTAACATTACTCTATTCGTTTCAGGAGACACTGAATGTGTCCTTATTATGGTGGGCCCCCATGTGCTCCCAATACTCTAAATTAACATTGACGTATGTTTAAAAGTCATCAATGAACTGAAACATCTATTTACCTCAGAAATCCTTGTTAGCAGTTCCTTTAGTGCGTGGTTTCTTAACCCTGGTTCTCAGCATCCCCTGCCCTGCACGTTTTCCATGTCTCTGCTACAGCACACCTGGTTCACATATTTGCATTGTCTCCTTAGGATGACATCAAGTGCTGCAGAAGCCTGTTAATCACCCATTCATTTAAGTCAGGTGTGAGGCAGCAGAGAAACAATGCTGTTGGAAACTAGCCTAGTGAACTAGACCAAATTCTTGCTTTGCAAAGTTTGGTCTAGGCACACTCCATTGGAACCTCCGCAGCTCCTACCAGGACTCTGGCTAGCCAATCACAGCTCTCTAGAGGGGTTTCAAACATAAAGAGCTGTGATTGGTCCATAATGGTGGGCCAATCATAGTGCTCTATTTGCTTAGTGAACAAATCACAGAGCTTTATCCGCTTTGTGGGCCATTCAGGGCACTCTAAATGCCTGGTGGGTGGGATGATGCAACCGAGTGAAACAAGAGTATGTCACATTCATTGTCCAGTAGCATGCGGAGATCATTTGAAAGACAACGGTAGAACCCGCCCCACAACCGAGAGCCGTCAATGGAGCGTGGCCAGACTAAATAATACATTTATTTAGTCTGGCTTGCCAGGCTAGTTGGAAACGGCAACATGGAAAACATGCAGGACAGGGTGGCGCTAAGGACCAGGGTTGAGAAACACTGCTTTAGTGGAATCATTCCTTTCTCAGTAGGTTTAGGATTTGGTTGTTGTAAATATTTACAGCTCATTTAAACTGGCATCTTAAATAATAGAAAGGTGCATCAGATTACACCACTCTCCCAGTATGGAGTCACAGCCTCGAGTCTAATGACCAGTCTCTCAGATGTTTAGCTGACTTGATACACTACTCTAATTAAAAAAAATTTTAAGCAGTGTGTGTGTGTGTGTGTGTGTGTGTGTGTGTGTGTGTGTGTGTGTGTGAAACTACATGCTATAATAAAATTTGACTGAGGCACACGCTGGTGTAACGTGAGGAAGTATGGGTTTCTGTGCCAAAAGTTGTATTTGCCCGGCTGGGTCAAAGCTGGGTCACGCAGCACCTTCACCCACAGATTAAGACCTAAGCCGCCAACAAGTCTGAAGGACTCCACAACATCCAAACACCTGCATCTCCAGAAGAAGGACTTCACACACAGCCTAGTCATAATAAAACAGTGTCTTAAGCTTCCTTTATTTTATTAATGTTAAATAATCATTTGAACACTTTGCTCATTATAAATGTATTTTAATCAAATGAATGATTATTATGCTTTGGGTAATCATAATGAACTATAATGAATCAGTATACTTAATTAAATGTTTTTGAAGATGTTTAGCGATGACCTTCACACCTGCTCATACAGGGCTGGATCCACAGTAACTCAAAACACATTTGCTCTGACGCACAACAAGTTTGCTTTGGGAAGAGAAGTGGTTTTGGTAAGGAGTTAGAACGAGAGTGAGAACGGAAGAGAGCGGAAGTGCGGAACGAACGCCACGGGGAAAGGAGCCCTGCCGGCTCCTTTTCTCCCTCCACGCTATTTCTGTCAAGCCAGACAGAATAGCTGATATGCAACCAGCTAACGCAGACTCGTCCCAGAGTCTTTTGATTTCTGAGTTAATTTAAACTTGAGAAAGCGCATCTGCCGGAACACTTCAGCAATGTGTACCGAGGTCAACTCTGGACTGGACCGTCGCACACCTTCGTCTTCTCTGTCAGCCAAGGTGTCTTCTGGAGAAACATCCTACAGAGGTCCGGATCTAAAAGGAGGTCTTAAGTACGGTGAGGCAGAACACGACAAGATAGCGTTCTGATGCTGTTTTTCTAATAAGAACTAAAGTTTAATTGCAAAACATCATTTTTCACTCAGTTCACCTTCTCTCTCCCTGAAGCAATCTCAGACACCTGCTCGCACGCATTCATAATTCCATCATCCTCAAATTTTAGCACATCCAACACAAGGTCTATTTGAGTAAGCTTAAAATATCAACTGTTAAAGATTGTCCAACAAGGTTGCCAATATTGATTGTTTTTCCTATGTTTGTCATTTCAAATCGTTAGTTTAAATTGAAGAATTAAATCTCTTATAATTTAAACTTGCCTTTTCATTGAACTGAAACACAGACAAACAGATATGATCGTCAGTTTATCGATGAAAACAACCTTTGAGTCTTCTTATCTCTATAACATTTGGTTATTAATTTGTTAAAATTAATATTCCAGATTATTATGTAGAATGGTTCATCTTTCATAAAAGAGCCAACAACCATTACGCTACACTGGTAAAGTAGGAGAAAATAAAGTTGCGATGAGTTTCACAGGAAAAAAAAATCTGCATCAGCAAAATAAAACAAGCCAAATGGTAAATGGCCTGAATTTGTATAACACCTTCTTAGGTTCTACGACCCCCCAAGACGCTTCACAATACAATCAGTCATTCATCCACTCACACACTGGTGATGATGAGCTACAATGTAGCCACATCTGCCCTGGAGCACACTGATAGAGGCGAGGCTAACGAGCACTGGCGCCACCGGTTCCTCCGACCACCAGCAGGCAGGGTGGGTTAAGCGTCTTGCCCAAGGACACAACGACAGCATTCTCTGGCAGGAGCTGGGATCTAACCTACAACCTTCCGATTACTGGACAACCCACTCTACGTCCTGAGCTACTGCTCCCCAAATTGAGGCTTATGTCTCAATCTGTCTACAGGCACACATTTCATTTGCTCTGTGACCAATGATGAACTGACAAGTTCAAGCCCAGTCTCAGGTCTAATACTTCAAGTCATTTCAAGTAATTTTTTAAAACATTGCAAATATAATTTCAATGTAAATCATAGACAATGTGTTATTTTTGAAATATGTATTTATTTCAACTAGGGATGGACAACATATCGGCATCAGTATCGGCATCGGCCAATGTTAGTCATTTTTTTTACATATCAGTTTGATAAAATAAACAGGACCGATATTACCAACCGATATTTTTTCCATCTCGTCTCCATTTGTTTGCCTGTTTCAGAGCTTTAATCATTTTCATTCTATTCAAAGTCTGCTTCTTTTAGAAGCAATGATGTCAGTATATCGATATCTGCAAATATCGGTTATCGGCCTTAGCAGTGATCTTAATATCCGATATCGGTATCGGCCCAAACATTTCATATCGGTGCATCACTAATTTCAACACTTGATGAAACAACCGCAAATGAACTCATCTCACTTCTCACCGCTGTCTGTGGGAGCTGGGGGTGCAGGGGGAATTGCTTTAACAGAGTGAGAATTTGGAGGTTTGGCGTGAGAGAGCGTGAAATGCGTCAGGCGCATATGTCTCATGTTCAGTTGGCAGTCCTGAAGATAAAATCCAACCATTTCTGCCAATTGTTCTGAAAGACTGGACAGGAATCCTGTTCCTCTTGTAGACAAATCTATTTTTGCGTTCTAGGCATAGGGAGCCTAAGTCCTGCCCATCTACTTCCAGACCATGGGTCCCAGAAATAAGAAAAAATGAATGTACGTCAGTGGGGCTATAAAAGCTATATTTCAATCCTCTTTGATATGTGCCATGGATTTCAAATGTGATTTCCTTAAATTTTAAAGACAGATTTTTATGCCAATTTTTGACATTTATTTTCAAATGGTGGCTAAAGTTATTTTAGGTTTTATGTGAAAAGATGTATGGAACTACAAATGTTCGTTTCACCACATTAATGACATTGAACCAGACACTGACAGGAAAATGACTGAGTTTAGCAAGCTTCGAATCCTTCTTCCAGGATGACAGAAGCAGCATTAAACATGGAGAAAACCCTATAAATCTGGCCATGTGATAGCAGCTACACTGACAGGTAGGCTGCAGCAAAGTGGTGATTGAAGCTCCACCTGCAGTTGCCATTGTCCAATCAGAAATGATAGTTTGACCCCAAGAGTCACATGACCTGATGTTTTGTGCATGGCGTTAACCGGAAGTACCATTTGTCACGAGTCAGTGCGTGTTGTGATGGCTAACTGAACGTAAGTGATGTTTTTTTTAAATTATTTTCTAATTCATAAGTCATATATTTCAAAGATCTGTATAATATTGTAGCATATCTTAGAGGTGACATAACTTGCTGTATCTCAACTGAGTTCTCTCTGAAGGGTTTAAAATGCCCTGTTACCATTACATTAGCTGCTAAGCTACAAAGATAGCTTCGTAAGCTACCAATATCCTAGCTGCTAACAAGAACTCGGCAAGGGTCTTTTTCTTTTTTCAATGTGTTTTTTCTTCATATAGATAATTTACCTGTCGCAGATAACAGGTATGGGGGGATTTTAACAAAAGAAAAATATAAAGTAATGACCAAACAATGATAAATGTACATTAACAAATTTACAATACTCATAAAGAAAATAAAACCTTACTAATTAATGACATTGTATTTTTCAAATAATTTCAAGGTTTTTAAGGCTTTATTTAGATTATAATCCAGTAGAGGCAAAAGAAGCCTGGAATAAGCATGAATTAAATCTGTGCTAATAGCTATCAGATAAAAAAAAAAAAAAACACTAACTAATATAAAGTTATTGCTGAACCAGATTTATTACAAATATTTTTATTCTTCAACCAAAACTTCCTGTTGTTACTCATATAACACACTGTCATGACTCGAGGTAAGTGCCTAACCCAAGACATGCAGAATCATCACTCGTCGGGCAGAATAGGTAAAGTAAAGGTTCTTTATTACAAAACGGGAACAAAAATAGCACAGGGAAGTCCTGTGGGTGTGAGTGGTGCAGCTCAAGTCCATGTAGCGTTCGGGATGAACGAGAGAGGAGGGGAAGCCGGGTGATCGCTGGGCAGAGGGTGAGCGCTCCGGGAGGGGTGAGGTAGCAGAGGGAGTCCAAACAGGAACAGCGGAGGAGGATGGGACGTGGTGTGTGAGATCCAGCGTACATAGACAGCAAAGGTGGAGCAGGTGGTGTGAGAATCCTGAGGCGAAAGGAAACAAACACCAGACGTCAGGGATAATCCAAAAACGTAGTCCAAAACCACAATCCGAGGTCATTAATCCAATAGTCAGAGAGGGAGTTAAAACACGAACGAACAAGAGCAAACAAGTGGCTGGGGCTACCTAAACTGGTGCAATCATCCGGCACAGTGAGGTGTCTCCATCCTCCTTTTGAACCCGTGTCCCTGATTGGGAAATCTCCTGCAGCTGCCGCTCCCTCTGCTCCTCACCTGTGGAGAATAAACTCAATGCTGGATGAGAGGAGATAGTGTGACTCACCTCTTCCCAGGAACATGACAGTGCCCCCCCCCCCCCCCCCCCTCAATGGACGCCCCCTGGCGTCCCAGCGCCTGATCTGGAGGCCTCGAAGTCCGTGATAAGGGAGGGATCCTCGATGTAGGACCGGGGAATCTAGGAGCGTTCCTCTGGGCCGTAATCCACCCAGTCCACCAAAAATTGAAGACCCTGACCACGGGGGCGTGAGTCGAGGATGCGCCGAACCCTGTAGACCTGCCCCCCTTTGTAGAGTTGAGCAGGGGGAGGCGGAGCCGGAACCGGGCACAGAGGACTGGAGACAACTGGCTTGACCAGAGAGACGTGGAACACGGGATGAATCCTGAGAGAAGACGGGAGATCCAGTCGCATGGTCGTCAAGCTCGGAACCGCCGCCACTTTGAAGGAGCCAAAGAACCTAGGGGAGAACTTCTTCGTAGTCGTATTTAGGGGAATGTCCTTAGACGATAGCCAGACCATCTGTCCAGGGAGTAGGTGGGAGCTGGGCGATGGTGTCGGTCAGCCAATCGCTGATTCTTCTCCGCGGTCCATTGCAGGGCTGTTCTCGTGGCAATCCATGCACGGCGGGCCCGGCTAAGGAACTGGGGAGTGGTGGTGGTGGTATCTGTATATAGGGGGAACAGAGAGGGCTGATATCTGAGGGAGGATTCGAATGGGCACTGACCTGTGGCGGAGGAGACGTGGCTATTATGGGAGTACCCAACCCAAGCCAGGTGGTCACTCCAGGTTGACGGGTTGGTGGAACAGACGCAACGGAGCAAGGCGCCCAACTCCTGATTCATCCGCTCACATTGGCCGTTAGTCTGTGGATGGCAACCAGAGGTTAGAGCCACCCAGGCTCCTAGAGCGGTGGCGAACTCCTTCCAGACTCGAGATACAAACTGGGGGCCACGATCTGAGAGGATCTCGGTTGGAATCCCATGGAGACGAAAAACATGCTTTATCAGAAGCTGGGCTGTGACGGGCGAAGTAGGAAGGGCTTTTAATGGCACCAGATGACAAGCCTTGGAGAACCTGTCCACTATGGTTAAAATAACGTTAAAACCGTGAGAGAGTGGTAATCCACAAACAAAGTCCAAGGCGATATGGGACCATGGATGGGACAGCACTGGTAGAGGACTGAGTAGACCTGCAGGAGACTGATTGGTACCTTTCTGCTGGGCACATACATGGCAGGCCGACACATTCTCCTTCACATCTTTGTAGAGGGAGGACCACTAGAAAGAGAGCCTCATCAGGGCCAATGTTCATCCCACTCCAGGATGGATCGAAAACCTCCCAGTGTGTGCCGAGTGAATCACCTTCCCTCAGAGTTCCTGGGGGACAAACAATCTGTTGGGGGGTCTGTTACCTGGGCCGGGGTCCACTTTTAGGGCCACCAGAACCTGGTCTCTTATAGGCCAGGTCACTCCGGCCACAATGCAGGAGGCAGACAAGATGGTGCTAGGAGTCTTTTTGTCCTCGGTGGCGAACTGACGAGACAGAGCATCAGGCTTCGTGTTATAGATCCCGGTCTATAGGACAAAACAAAGTTAAAACGGGAGGAGAACAGGGACCACCTGTATTGTCGGGGGTTTAGTCTTTTTGCCTCTTTGAGGTAGATTAAGTTCTTATGATCCGTCCAAATAATGAACGGTAGTTCAGCCCCCTCCAGCCAATGCCTCCACTCCTCCAGAGCCAGTTTCACAGCAAGTAACTCCCTGTCCCCCACGTCATACCTGCTCTCGGTGGGCGTCAAGCGTCATGAAATGAAGGCGCAGGGATGGAGCTTGTGGTCAACCGGGGATACCTGGGAGAGGACCGCTCCAACCCTGGTGTCTGAGGCATCCACCTCCACCGTGAACTGCTGTTTGGGGTCTGGTCTGGAAAGGATCGGAGCCTCTGTGAACTTCCTCTTAAGTGTCTTGAATGCGGCTTCGGCTTCTGGGGACCAAGAAAAGGGCTTAGCTACAGAGTTAAGGGCTGTTAGAGGAACTGCAGTCTGACTGTAATTACGGATAAACCGTCTGTAAAAGTTTGCAAAGCCCAAGAACCGCTGCAGCTGCTTCCTGGTTGCAGGGGTAGGCCGCTCCGTCATCGCCTGAACCTTGTCTGGGTCTGCCCTCAGTCGTCCGCTTTGTAGAACAAAACCCAGAAATTTAACCACAGACACATGAAATTTGCATTTTTTGGCCTTAACAGTCTGTTCTCCAACAGCCGATGGAGTACGGCTCGAACATGTTTCTGGTGCTGTGCAATGGACCTAGAGGAAATCAAAATATCATCAAGATAGACAGTCACAAAGTCATTAATGCAGTCCCCCAGCACAGAGTTTACAAGTCTTTGAAACACCGCTGGAGCATTCGTGAGCCCAAAAGGCATCACTAAATTGATCTCACAAAAAGAACATGACTTTCTACTGAATGAGCACCCAAGAATTCCTTCCTTCTACATGCTCCCTAAAATCCATAAGAACTTGGAGAATCCACCAGGCAGACCAATAATTAGTGGCAATGAATCAATCACAGAACCAGCCTCACAGTTTGTAGATTTTTTCATTAAACCATTTGTTTCAGAACTGCCTTCTTTTGTTCAAGACACTACTCAAGTACTGAACAAACTAAATGATATAAGGAACATAGGACCTGGACTTCTTGTTACTATGGATGTGGAGGCACTATACACTAACATTGACCACACAGAAGGACTAGAAGCACTAACCTATTACCTGGACCAAAGACATTCAGAAGATATGCCTCCTTCTTCTTTCATCCTTCAGCTGGCGAAGTGGACTTTATGTAACAATGTGTTTCTGATTCAGAACCAATTTTTTAGACAGAAAAAGGTACAGCAATGGGAGCATGCTTTGCACCCAATTACTCTAATCTTTTTATGGGACTTTGGGAAGAAACATATGTATACTCTGATCGTAATGTCTATGCTGATAAGATGATGTGGTGGGGAAGATACATTGACAACATTATTCTGCTGTGGTCTGGTTCAGAATCAGAACTACTTCAATTCCATTCAAATCTTAACAAAACTAACAAAAGTTTGAAACTCAGCCTAGACTTCTCCTCATCAGAAATTAATTTCCTAGACATAAAAATCTCAAAATCTGATAATGGAGATTTACACACTTCTATTTTTAGAAAACCTACTGACCGTAATACAATCCTCAGAGCAGACAGTTTCCATCCATCATGGTTAATAAACAACATTCCCACTGGTCAGTTTCAAAGACTGAGACGTATTTGTGACACAGAAGAAGAATTTGAAAGAAATGCTACAGTTATGGGCCAGAGCTTTACAACAAGAGGATACCAGCAAAGAACTATATTCAAAGCGTATAATAAGACTAAAAGCCTGCCAAGAGAACAGCTATTGGTACCTAAAGAGAAGAACCTACAAAGATCAGATGGTGTTTATTTTGTGACCCAATTCAGTGATCAAGCCAACAAGATAAAAAAATAATTACAAAAAACTGGGACATACTGAAAAGCGACAGTGTTCTTAGGGAAGCTCTCCCAGATACTCCTACTATCAGCTTCAGACAAGCCCCAACGTTAAATGATCAACTTGTTCAAAGTCACCTTCCTCCACAGCAACAAAAAACCTGGTTATCAACTCGAAAAGGCAACTATAAATGTGGAAATTGTGTTCACTGTGACAACTTGACTAACACTAACTGTTTTGCTGACGTTTTCACAGGACGTACTTTTTACATTAATACATTTATCAATTGCAATTCGTGGTCTACAGACTAGAATGCCCATGTGGTTGCTTCTATATTGGAAGAACTAAACGTAAGTTGAAAGCAAGACTTGCAGAACACAAACAAGCAATCAGATCTGGTAATCCTCTGTATCCTATGCAGTGCATTACAAAGACACAAATCATGGAAGCTGTAACTCTCTTAAAATCACAGGGATTGAACATATAAAAAATTCATTTAGAAAACTCTTGCAAAGAGAGTCATTTTGGATCTACACACTAAAAGCTACTAATGTCCCAGGTCTTAATGGAGAATTAGATTTAGCTCCTTATTTATAATCTCATGTTTTCTTACAATTTGTGTACCATATTTATAATTTTTTTCTCAAATTCTATAAGTGAAATTTCATATTTGTAAGTATTCATCCTTACAATAGGATTGTTTAGATGTAAAAAGTTTTTGTGTTGTACTGGTCATCCAATCAGAATGCAGTCTACCTGCCCAGCTTCAGCAGGTGTCATTGATTGGCCTTTTTAACATGGGGGTGAGTGAGCATACAAACATTTTGAGCCCTGACGAAGGCCCTGTGGGCTGAAACGCATTGGCATTGATGTTTTTAACAATTTAAGCCATGTACTAATAAAGGCTTTTTATTTTTGCATCTCCTGAGTGCCTCAGATCTCCTTTTGCCAGCATCACTAAATATTCAAAGTGCCCCAGGGGTGTCTTAAAAGCAGTCTTCCATCCGTCACCTTGGCGGACTCTGACCAGGTGACAAGCGTTGCGAAGGTCCAACCGAGTAAAAATGGTGGCATCTTGAACCGGCTCGAAGGTGGACGAGAGCAGAGGAAGCGGGTACTTATCCTTGACGGTGATCTGGTTTAAGCCCCGGTAATCAATACAAGGGCGAAGCGACCCATCCTTCTTTGCTACAAAGAAAAAAACGGCTCCCAGGGGCGAGGTGGATGGTCTGATTATGCCATTGCTCAGGGCCTCGGTGATGTAGGTTTTCATACAGTCCTGTTCAGGCTTGGACAGGCTGTAGAGGCGGCTGGTTGGGAGCGGAGCCCCCGGCTACAAGTCAATGCCAATATCGAAAGGGTGGTGAGGTGGTAACGTGGCTGCTTGGTCTCTGCTGAACACCTGCTGTAAGTCGTGGTATTCACGGGGTACCTGGGTGAGGTCGGGCGGCTCCATTAGAGTCTTTACAGAGTCCTTAGGTCCAGACGAGGCAGAGGTTAAACAGGTCAGGTGGCACTCCGGACTCCAGGTCTCGACATGGTTGGCTCTCCAGTCCAACTGCGGGTTGTGTACCCTAAGCCAAGAATGACCCAGCACTACTTGGTTCTGCGGGGAGGGAAACACAAATAGTGAGATAGTCTCCGTGTGATTACCTGAGACTTGGAGCTGGAGTGGTTGGGTCCAGCATGTGATAGTGGAAAGAGATCTCCCATCCAGTGAGGAAACAGATAATGGCTCCCGAAGCAGTTCAGTGGTTAGTCCCCAATCACGCACTAGTTGAGGATCCACCAGCAACTGTTCACTGCCAGAGTCCACTAAAGCAGTCGTCTGGTGGCGACGGCTATTAAAAGTCACAACACAGTCAATGATAAAACGGGAGGTTTCGCTACCTGAATGGCTGCCCACCAGAATTCCCGGACCTACTGGTGGGCATGTATGAGGCCAGAACAGTCGGCATGTCCTTTTAGCTGATGGCAGCTCGTTAACAAACATCCACAAACAATTAAGACGCATTTTCACCTAATTTATCTGCTGACAACGCAAAAAAAACAAACTGTTAAGTATAACTCACTCAACCTGGAGGTAAGTGGAGAAAATTTAGAAAGTTTACAAAACTATATTGACGGAGTTTTTGAGTTTTTCGTTATGGGTCCGAAGAAATCAGCAGCTGAGCTCGAAACACCTGGGACCAAGAGGAGCCGTCCTCAGGACTCGCCTGAGGCCTCATCTCCCCGTAAGGACATATTAGAATTATTAATTTTATAGATAAACAGCTTCTGGGATTTGGGGGGCGACTTCATCTGCTTGAGGTTCTACACCAGGAGTTTCAGAACCTCCGAACATCTTTGGAGTTCAGCCAAGAGCAGGTTGAGCGGCTCGCTGCTGAGAACGCGTCTCTGCGGGAGTCCGTTTCTTCCCTGGAAGAGGGAATGACACGGATCACCCAGGACAACAAGAATCTGAAGGAGATGGTTTTGGAAATTCAGGCCCGTAGCATGAGGGATAGTTTGGTGTTCGCAGGCCTGCCGGAGCAGACGGGAGGGGCGGAGAACTGCGAGCAAACAATAAAAAACTTTCTCCAGACCCAAATGAAGATACCTGAAGAAACGGTAAAAACATCACCTTTTACTGGGTACATCGCCTTGGAGCTAAAAGAGTGGACAGCAGAAGACCTTGTCCCATCGTGGCTAAATCTGAACATTTTAAGCAGAAGGATCTTGTTAAAAGTCACGGAAGACAGCTCAAAGGAAAAGACTTCAGCGTTTATGACCAGTTCCTTAAGGAAATTCTGGATCAGCGCCGAGTCCTCTTTCCGCTGGGCAAAAAGTTTATCCAGGATGGGAAGAGGGCTGTCATCTCGGTGGATAAGCTTTATGTGGACAATAAACTTTACAAGGAGCAAGGAGTGACAGACTGGCTGTATTAGCCCAACATCAGGTCAGACATTTATTATTCTTATCAGGATTCACAGGGTTTGAGCACGTCAGGATTAAACAGCTGCGAAATCCGTATTCTAGATGAGATCACCTGTACATCACCATCTCACACCCCTATCACCTTTTCTTTTTAGTTATTTATTCTTTTTTAACCAGTATAATTCTTTCCTTTCCTCTCTTTACCTGCTTCTGTACCTTTACACCTGTATGGCACAACCACACAACTTTCCAACACTGCGTCAGACTCAGCACGCACATACACACACACACACACAAACTTATATATACATATATATATATATATATATATATATATATATATATATATATATATATATATATATATATACATATATACATATATTAGGGATGAGCGAGTACACCATTATCTGTATCTGTATCTGTATCTGTTCCACCAACTAAATTATCTGTATCTGTACTCGGAATTGGCGTGGCATAACCCGGAAGTGGGTGTGGTTTAACTGGAAGTGGGTGTGGTTTAACCGGAAGTGGGCGTGGTTTACATCAATATATTATTTTAAGTCTGAAATTGATATGGACTGATCAGAAGTTGATATGTGTATTGTTTGTTTGAAAACTATTTACAAAGCAGCCTCAGAATTGAGATTACATATTTTTGATCACAATAGTAAAGGAACTTTTTCAGAACAAGTGTTTCAATAAAATCAGAACATTAATATTTAAGTGCATGGATTAATACATCTGAACTCGTGCAGTAGGAACTAGGAAATATGAAATACTAGAACTAGACACAACTTTATATATATTTCTTAATTTTAATTTGATTAAACTGATTTTTTTTCTTAGTTCTTGGCATTTTCCCACACAAAGTTAAACAAAACAATGTTGATTAAGGTGTGTGTGTGTGAGAGAGAGAGAGAGATAGAGAGGGAGAGAGGGAGAGAGGGAGAGAGAGAGGGAGTTAAAAAAAATTAAAAACCCGACCGGAGCGGAGGTAGTAACACAGCACGTCAGCTCTGTCTTGACAAATGCACCACGTAAGTTACGAAAAAAGTAACTTTAAATATTCAACCGAAAAAGAGGCAAGCCGAAGAAAACCTAGGGAAAACTGAAGAAACGTGAGCAACAGTGAAGCAAGCACAGCGAGATCCGTTACCGTCTGTGTATGTGCCTGGATGAGACGGACGGACTGCGCTCCCGGCCGGCTGCAGTTTTGCGTGTAGGGAGGGGTGGGCGCTCTATTTGACTGGCCAATCACAGAGCGTGAAGACAGTCAGTTACCCAATGAGGATTTTCCTTCAGCACGATTACAGATATGTACGAGCTTTACTCGTTTCATGCTCGTGTTCGTCAAAAATGCTTTATCCGTACTGGATACTCGTCTGAAACGAGTACCCGGCTCATCCCTAAATATGTCATGGTTCTGCTTTTTCTCTATGGCTGTGCCCCTAAGTGTTTGCAGGTGAGCAGGTTGGAGAGCCACAGCTGCAGCTGATTATCATCCAGCCAGGCCAGAGGATATAAGGAGCGGTGTTGCCACACTTCAGTGCCGGTTGATACGCTATTGTTGGGTACTCTAGCTCTCCTCGTTCCTTTTGAAACTAGTCTTGTGTTTTTTCTCCCGTGTGCTCAGTTTTTGCTCTCCTTGTCTGCTCCAGTACCAGCCCTGGATTCTTACCCTCAGCTTCCTGCAGTCTGAAGTGGATTTATTTCCAACGCCGCTCAACTCCTCTGGTCTCCCGCTCTCCACCTGTCACCTGTCCTGGATTACTCCTTTGCCTGCTACTCCTCTCCACCAGACCATCTCCAGCTCAGACCTGACTTGCCTCCCTCTCCAGCTCAGAACCACACTTCGTACAGTAAGACTCCACCACCATTACTCCACAGTGTTTCCTTGGTTCTCAGTTTTCATTTTTGCTATCTTCTGTTTTAGAATCAGAACACCCCCCTGGCCCAGTTTGGATCAGCACTTTTCGTTTTCATTTATTTTCTTTATAATAAAAACATTATATTGTACTCACCTCTCCTTGTGATTCTTTCATGTGGGTTAGAAAACTTCAGCCGAACATGGGGAAAAAAAAAAAATATATATATTTAGAAAGATAGATATTAAATCCACAGCACAATATTATAATTTATCTGTCAAATAATACAACCACAAACACTGTTGGGTCTTTATTATTATTATTTACGTTTCTGTTATTTATTAACATACTATCTTATACATTAAGTTACTTATTTAATCTTATTCACTTGAAGGCGTCATAGCTACTCACACACATCTATGGGTGTACTAATGTTTGACTCATGGAACGTACATGGAGCTGGCTTGATAGAGAAAAGATTAAAGAATTCTGATCAGTTAAAAAGAGTGCAAGCAGACGTAATATTGTTACAAGAGACTCATAGATCTGCCACATCCGCAGATGAACTTAAAGCATCTGAGTTTCCCAGCATGTTCTCTGCCTTCTATAAATCTAGGCAAAGAGGTGTAGCTACTTTAATACACAAACATCAATTTCACAGTATTGGACACAGTCTCTGATCCAGAGGGTAGATTTATAATGTTAAAAATATCTGTACAGAACCAAAGCTTATGTATTGTCAGCATATACTGTCCAAATATTGATGACCCTCCATTCTTTTATAATTTTTTCTCTGTACTCTCCGAACACTTGGACTGTCCACTTATACTTGGAGGTGATTTTAAATTTTGGATGAATTCCTTAACAGACAGGCTCAGTACAGCTGGGACTCAGCGCAATTGGCAATCCACTAATATAGTTGAACAGTACATGAGTGATTATGGGCTTTGTGATGTATGACAATCAAAATAAAATTTTCTAGTGCAGAGTGGAGACAACCCATAGAACCACTGATTTGGTCTCAATTCAGAGAAAAATAGAACAGGTTAGATGCACCTAATAAATAAAATTATTAACAATTTCAGGAATCTGTTTCTTTGCTTCACTGTTCTGGTGCTGAAAATATCACTAAAGCGGGTCAAAGGAGATACACAGATGAATGCACCTCTTATTTATTATTTGGAAACTACATTTACTGCAGCTGGCAGAGGCAGAGATTGTTTCTATTGATACACCGAATTTACAGAATCATTTTAAATTTTAATAGGGGAAGACTGCAGGAGGGAGCAGTAAAATACAGGGGGTCCCCAGCAAAAACAAGAAACTTTACGAGTCTGATGAAACCCGCTGGTTTTCCATCAGGCAGTCACGGGGCAGCACCAACGACCCAGTGGCTGTGCTGGGTCAATTTTATCGAGCTCAGTCCGGCTCGGCAGAGGGTGAACGAGCCGAGGCGACGTCGTGCTCTGCTTAAGAAGAGGTGTTATTTTCCCGCTTCAGAAGAAGCGTCCGACGTGTTTTTACCCTTTCTCTGAGACATTTGACGTCGCTAAGTTGTTAGCGCCGCGCGTTAACACGTCAATAGTGCAGCGTAACCTGCTGGATGTTTTAAGGGTTCAGATGAAAACACCCGACCTCTCAGGCTGCTCACACATCGATCTTAAGTTGTCGCTGTTGCCCTCACGCCGGAATACAGTATTGATGCGGTTAAAGTCAGACATGAAAAAATAAATAAATTTGACATGAATAAGTGATGCTTAGCCTGGTGGGGGGAGGAGAACCTGGCCTAACAAGCACTGGAGGAAACCCTGTCAAGATCGTCAACACTCGTTTATCTTAATGCTATTGAAACATGTTAATCAATTTCCCTCTGGGATTAATAAAGTATTTTTGAATTGAATTGAATTGAAACCAAAAAGCATTATATCTACTGCTACCTTTATAATTTTAAACTCAGTAACTTATGCTGTAACTTCACCTTGCCCTGCCTGCTCCTCCTTGCTGCCGCCGGCTGTGATCACAAGCGACAACATAGTAGTTCCCGCTGCTTCTTCGGGAAACAGCGCAAAAAAAAAAAAACTTGGGATCTTGTAGGCTTGGCGGTGGGATTTCAGCCATGGCGGGCCGCCACGGCTACGCCTATGTAAGGGAAACCCTGGACCACAGATCTGCCCCCCAAAGATGTGTAGGAGACGGGGGGAGCTCCAAGTCCCAGAGATCCAGGCGCTGCCCCAGAACACTAGCCTGGCAAGCCAGACTAAATAAATGTATTATAAACTAATAGATCTACCTCCCATACCTCTAATACCCTTGGTAGTGTTTGTAATTCTATTTTATTGAGCTTAAATTTTTGTTTGACTACAGATTTAATTTGGTGATATTCTAAAAAGCTATTCTTATCCATTCCAAATTGGGAGACTATTCGATTCAATAGGATGAAGTCCAATCCCTCATA
The DNA here is from genome assembly GCA_006942095.1 of Nothobranchius kuhntae. Classification (NCBI taxonomy): domain Eukaryota; kingdom Metazoa; phylum Chordata; class Actinopteri; order Cyprinodontiformes; family Nothobranchiidae; genus Nothobranchius; species Nothobranchius kuhntae. The sequence goes on along the minus strand of SSNQ01000272.1, from coordinate 406,357 downwards.
TATGTGTCCCAGGTATAGGATTCCTTTATTTTTCCAGCCTGGAAGGTTCTTCATTTGGTTATTTTGAAAAATGTCAGGATTATTCCAGATAGGTGTGTGTCTGCATGGTACTAGTGAAGACTGTCATTTTTTGATACTCCCACCATGCTGTCAGAGAGGTGCTGATATACTTTTGAAGCCTTCATGTTTTCTTATGCTTGAGCTAATAAATGGTAAGTCTGAAAGCTCCATCGTATTGCAAAGTCTCTGTTCTATGTCTAACCAGGACTCATCTAGTGGGTTATCTTTCAACCATCTTGGTATATATTGCAGCCTGTTGGCTAAGAAATAATAATAAAAGTTGGGTAAATCCAGTCCTCTTTAGTCTTTGGTCTTCTGAAGCATTTTTAAGCTAATTCGTGGAGGTTTATCCTGCCAAAGGAATTTGGTAATTGAGGAGTCCAGAGATCTAAACCAGCTGGTGGTTTGTTTGGGATCATTGAAAATAAGTAATTTATTCTGGGTAAGACCATCATTTTAATTGTAGCAACTCTCCCCATGAGTGATATCGGTAAGGATTTCCATTCTGCAAGATCATCTTCCACTTTCTTTAAAAGTGGGATGTAGTTTAGTTTGGTTAGATCTGCTAACTTGAGAGAGACATTAATTCCCAGGTATGTGATATTCCCTGACTCCAGTTGTGTATTAAATAAACTGACAAAAGAGAAATTAATTGGTAGAACCGTGGATTTTAACCACTTTATAGAGTAATCTGAAACTTTTGAAAAACAGTTTATCAGTTCTATTGCTTGGGAGAGAGAGGATTGAGAATTCCGGAGAAAGAGTAAAACATCATCTGCATGAAGACTTATCTTATGTTCTATTTTCTTACACTTTATCCCTTTAATACCTGTTGTTTGCCTAATTGCTGCTGCTAGTGGTTCAATAAAGATAGCAAACAGTGAGGGGGAGAGTGGGCATCCTCGCCTGGTCCCCCTCTGAACACAGAAGCTAGCTGATATTTGGTCGTTCGTCCTGCATCGTGAGAGCACCTGGTTGTGCGAGCTGTCAAGTCTGGCGGTTTTAACTGGTTTTAATCCTTTTCGGTTTTAACCGTTTTTTTTGTCTACCACTGTGAGCTTTTTTTAATTTTTTTTTTACTTTTTAAATAACTTTTTGGAGCTCGACTACTGTGTGTTTTTACCTGCTGTCTACTTCCACCTGCCTCATGCCTCTCACCTGCAGCCCTGGGTGTGTCAGCTGTGTGAGGCTGAGCCAGAAAGTTGTTGAGCTGGAGAAGAGGATCTCCACGCTCCACCAAATCCAGGACCATGAGTGCGACGTGGACACCATTTTCTCTCAGACCTTTGCCACCACTGATGGGGCTCAGCTAGCGGATGCCGTCTCATGCCAGCCCGGCGTAACTGTTGGACCAAATTCCATCTCCGGTTCTCCAAGCAGGCTCGGAGTGCCGGGGGCCTGCACAGCATTCGCGGCGGAGGAGGAGCGCTGGTTCCAGCTGGGGGCAAAGCCGAAAGCCCCCCTCAGCTCCACTCCCGTGCTCCAGGGTGCATGGGTCAAGGTTGGGTCCGGCCAAGGTGGGGGTACGCGGGGCGGCAGCCGCCGATCTCCTCCACCTAGCGTGTCCTTGTCCAACCGTTTTGGCGCCTTGGAGTTGGATTTTCCTCCTCTGCCAGCCCCTGGCCGTGACTTTACAGGACCCTCCCAGCCACTGCGGGACCAGCTGAACGGCAGCAGCCCTCCACGTCGCACAATCCCCCAGACTGAAGCTGGGACCCACCAAGGAGCGCTCACTTCTCGTCGCTGCAGTCCTGGGGGAGCTCAGCCCATCACTCAGCAGGTCCTGGAAGGCACAACCCCCCAGACTGAAGCTGGGACCCACCAAGGTGCGCTGACTTCTCGTTGCTGCAGCCCTGGGGGAGCTCAACCCATCATTCAGCAGGTCCCGGAAGGGTCCTCTGCCCAGCTTCAACCAACTAACACACCCACACTACCAACAACCACTCTCATCGTTGGGGACTCCATCATCCGTAATGCCAGGATGAGAGGAGCCCTGACCTTCTGTTACCCCGGAGCTACAGTGTTGGACATTGCAGGACACATCCCAGACCTCATCCAGAAACACACAACAGTGAGTAGAATCATCATCCACGCCGGTACCAATGACATCCGTACACAGCAATCAGAGCTCCTCAAGCATGATTTTATTCACCTTTTTAATCTTTTAAGAACCATGCACCTGTCGGTTTTTATCTCTGGGCCCACTCCCACCATGGGCAGAGGAATCAGCCATTTTAGCAGACTTTTATCATTAAACACCTGGCTTTCCTCTGCCACCGTGATCCGTAATGTTGGTTTTATAGACAATTTTAACATTTTCTGGGGCAGGAGACACCTGTTTGGAGCGGATGGGCTTCACCTAAATAGACAGGGGACCCGTACTCTGACCATGAGCCTGGCATGCCCACGACCCCCCGTCTACTCCACCAGCCCCATCTAATCCTACATCCTGATGTGTAGCTGGTCCCTGCTCCTACCAACCCAGCCCTGATCTTAACAGTAAATCACATATCAGACTTGGACCTTGCCATACCTCATTCATACCTGTTGTTATCAGCAGAGAGCAGACAAACAATCATAAACCAAACAAAAGCAACCCCAATAATCTAAAACAGTTACCAAAAGTCCCACCTTCAGTTAATACAGTCACTCCTTGACCAGTTACTATTAATATGGCTCTTTTAAATGTTTGTTCTCTGCTGAACAAAACGTTTTTAATAAATTACCTGATTTAAGATCGTAATCTTCACTGTCTGCTTTTAACAGAAACGTGGCTGAGTTCAGATGCACCTGTTGTTCTCACAGAGGCCTCTCCGTCAGATTTTAATTTTAATTTTTCAACGAGGAGTAGCAAAAAGGGAGGCGGTACTGCTTTTATTAGTTCATCAATACTTTCTGCCAAACCAGTTTTATTTGATCATTTAACCACTTTTGAATATATATCAGCAGTTTTTAGCTCTCCTCAGATTTTATGTGTCACAGTTTATCGGCCTCCTAAGCAGAATGCCATTTTTATTCAAGAATTTTCAGTTTTTATCAATCCTGCACAACTCCTTTGAAAGGATCATTTTAGCCGGTGATTTTAATCTACATATAGATAATCCTTCTGATCCTTTTTCAAAGGAGTTTTTAAACATTTTGAGTTATATGGATTTTAGTCAACAAGTCACACAACCAACTCACAACAGAGGACACACCCTGGACTTGGTCATCACGTATGGCCTGTCCACCAGTGTGTCCTCTGTTAGTGATTTGGCTGTCTCTGATCACTACTGTGTATTTTTTAGCATCACCAGTTTTATCCAGCTGGAACCCTCTGTGAGAACTGTAAGGAAGCATCACCCGCGTCTCACCCCTGAAGTGGCTGCAGGTTTTCTTGAAGTTTTTAGAAAGATCCCTCCCACTCCGGTAACTGCCTCTTGTGATTTTACTGTCAATGTTTTTAACAGTAGACTGAAATCCGCTCTCGACCTGCTCGCTCCACTTAAAATAAAAAGTCTTTATTCTAAACGTGCTTCACCGTGGAGAAATGAAAATCTAAAGAAACTAAATAGAAATTGCAGGGTTGCTGAGCGGAGATGGAGAAAGAACAAAACAACCATAAACCATCAAATATATACAGAGCTACTTAAATCATATAATAACGCAGTGAGAAATTCAAGAAATGCATACCTTTCCAAACTCATTCTAGACAATAAACACAATCCCAGAATACTTTTTTCCACCATAAACAACATTTTAAACCGTACATCCACTTCACCTCAGAAAACACCCTCAAATGCACTCATTGAGGAGTTTGCAGCCCACTTCAGAGGGAAGGTAGACACCATCAGATGGAATATATTATCCTCCATAAGTAATAAGGTCTTAGATAAATCTGAATGTGTGTCTATACCAGAGGAAACACTGGACTGCTTTGTCCTGGTAGAAGCTGAGACTCTTGATAAAGTTTTCTCCTCAGTGAGACCCACCACGTGTTCTGGACCCAATCCCAACTTCGTTTTTTAAACAATTTTATGGATCTTTTAGAGATGAGATTTTAACCCTGAAGAATTGCTCCCTTCAGACGGGAGTCTTTCCTGCTGCCTTTAAAAGGGCGGTGGTGAGGCCCCTGTTGAAGAAGAGAAATTTAGATTTTAATGAATTAAATAATTATCGACCGGTATCCAACTTACCAGTTTTTAAGAAACATTTTAGAAAAGTTGGTTTTAAATCAACTAAATGATTTTATAAACACTCATAATGTCCTAGAGAAATTTCAGTCTGGTTTTGGGGTGAACCACAGCACCGAGACGGCCCTTCTGAAGATTTTAAATGATTTTAGAGTAAATTATGATAAATGGAAGTTGACAGTGTTGGTTCTACTGGATCTAAGTGCTGCCTTCGATACAGTAGACCACACTGTTCTTTTAACTTGTTTAAAACAGATCGGCCTCTCTGGTGCTGTACATAGATGGTTCACATCCTACCTCACAGACAGGACTTTCATGGTGAGCTTGGATACCTGTTCCTCTAGGGTCCATGGGATTACATGTGGTGTGCCCCAGGGTTCAATTTTAGGCCCAGTGCTTTTTAATCTTTATTTGCTCCCTCTTGGCGGAGTCATCAGGAGACATGGGGTCAACTTTCACAGTTATGCTGATGATACACAGTTGTACATCTCCGTGTCTCCTGATGACTCTCGGTCAATGGGTGCACTTTTTAACTGGATTTTAGACATTGAATCCTGGATGGCAGAGAACTTTCTCCAGCTCAACCAGGACAAAACTGAAGTTTTAGTCATTGGTCCTGAAGCCCAGAGAGAGAAACTTTTACCGAAATTACAATCGCTGTCTTTTAATCCATCTGAACAAGTGAAGAACCTGGGTGTTATTTTTGACTCTGAGCTGACCTTTATCCATCATATTAAAAATATCACAAAAATAGGTTTTTATCATCTAAAGAACATCGCCAGAGTCCGCTCCATTCTCTGTCGGGCCAATACGGAGATGCTGATGCATGCTTTTATCACCAGTAGGATAGACTACTGCAATGCCCTGCTTTCTGGTCTTCCTAAACAGAGGATTTCAGGCTTACAACTTCTACAAAATTCAGCAGCGCGTGTCCTGATGAAGACCGGGAGGCGGGAGCACATTACACCAGTTTTAGAATCATTGCATTGGCTCCCCGAATGTTTCAGGATCCATTTTAAGGTTCTTCTAATCGTTTTTAAGTGTCTTAACAGTCTTGGGCCTTCTTATCTCTCAGAACTGTTTTTACCATATGAACCCTCACGGCCTCTGCGCTCCTCTGGCAGGCGTCTCCTGGTCATCCCTAAAGTCAGGACACACCCTCACGGTGAGGCGTCCTTCCAGTGTTGTGGCCCTCGCCTCTGGAACGAGCTGCCAGAGGACCTCAGGGCCGGAGAGAACTTTCATGTTTTTAAGTCCAGGCTCAAGACCCATCTCTTTAGGTTAGCTTTTATCTAAATATTTTCTACAGTTTTATTCCTCGTTTTACATGATTCTATTTTATTACTTGCTTTGCATGTTTTATATGATTATATTTTAGCACAGTTTTATTATTTAATATTATTTTACTGTCTATATGATTTTATTTATTACTTATTTTCAAACTTTTGTCATTTATATTAGCTGTTTTATTATATTTTTACTCATTTTAATCCAGTGTTTCCTCTGTAGGCGCCCTGTACCCCGGAAGCGGTGGTCGACTGTAGCTTCCTGGGTGCTCTATATGTGGTGTTTAAGTGGAGGTGGGGGTCTATGCTCCCCCTCCACTGAGCGCCCTGACTTGGTGTGGAAGACCTGATGCTGCCGGGGCAGACGGCTCCTCTGATGGCGTTTCCTTGCCTTACCTTACTTGGCTCATCTGGACTCAGCCAAATATAATTTTTACTTGTGTGCGTGTGTGTGTGTGTGTGTGTGTGTGTGTGTGTGTGTGTGTGCGTGCATGTGCGTCTGCTTGCATATGTCTGTTAATGTTTTTAACCTGTTATGGGAATCTGGGGTCATTTTGTAAAGCACTTTGAGTAGCACTTTGCTTGAAAAGCGCTTTATAAACAAATCTGATCTGATCTGATCTGACTCGTGCTGTTGATGAACTGTATAATGTGTGTAGCCAGTTTAAGTTCCCAAAACCAAATTTATGTAAAGTTGCAAATAAGAACTTCTAGTTAACTCTATCAAAAGCTTTTTCTGCATCTAGAGATAATATACTAGTTTCTATGGTTCTACTGTAAGAGAAATCTATCAAATTAAGTAATCTACGTGAGTTAGTGGATGACTGTCTACCCTTAATGAAACCAGTTTGGTCAGGGTGTATTATGAAGGGGGTTACCTTCTCTAATCTTTTTCCCATGGCTTTACAATTTATTTTGAGATGAATATTAATAAGAGAAATTGGGCGATAGCTGGTAGGAAATGCAGGGTCTTTGCCTGGTTTTAACAAGAGACTAATATTGGCTGAATTCATGTTTGGCTGTAATGTGCCGCTCTCTTCGATTTCCCTCACCATTCTGAAAAATATTGGAGCCAGAATGATCCAGACTTCTTTGTAGAACTCTGCTGGAAACCCATCTGGACCTGGAGCTTTCCTATTTGTCATGGATTTAAGGGCTTCCTGGAGCTCCGCTGATGTTAGTGGCGAGTCCAGGACTGTAGCTTGGCTAGGGCTGCTCAATTAATCGAATTTTAATCACGATTACGATCTGAGTTTTGAACGATTATAAAAAACAAAACAAGCCGATTATTTGCTCCTCCCGCTTGCGCTGCCCTGAATTGCAAATGAAGCGCTCCTCCACAGTGTTACCAACTTAGCAACTTTGACGCTATTTCTAGCAGCTTTTCAGACCCCCTTCTTGACTTTTTAATCCTAAAAGTACCTAGCGAACATCTCAGAAACATCTCTGGTAACCCTTAGCTACTTTCTGGAAAACTGTCGTCGACATTTCCTGCAGGTTAGCTAAACACTCCGCCTGCGCTCCGGATCGTTCTTCAGGACATTAGGAAAGGGAATGATGCAGTGATGTGTCGGTCGCTAAAGACAGCTCTCGGAGCCGGCTCCCTGTTGGATTAACCAGAGTGAGTGACGCACACACCGCACCTGCGGACTCCTGAGCAGCTAAAAACAGCTAAATGTGCGCGTGCAGCGTGCTAAACACACGTGCAGCTTGCCCGATTGCTGTGAGACGGGGTTGGGGGGTGCAGCTGTGGTTGGGACAATTGTTACATTAACTGATGGACTTGTAAATAAATAGTTTATAAATAAGGTAGAAATAAGTTCCTCACGCTGATAACTAATAACTAATCTCTCTGAGGACACAGTGCTAGTGCACTCTCCTACAGCACCTTGACACGACTCAATAAATGTTATGCAACATTTTGTGAACATCAATTTATTTGCATTTATTTGTTATAAATGCCACTGTATAATTCTTGCTGTCAGTATTTGCAAGATATTGGTATTTGGTTCTGTACTGGTTAGACTCAAGGTCTATAGCCCTTGGGTCATAGACTATGAGCTATAAGTATATTGGTCTTTGTATCCTGGGAATCAGGAGTTCTTTTAGTGATCATCTTGTTTCTTATTTTTGTCCTGATTGTGCCCTGAGCAGTTTTATGACTGAATAAAAACAAATAAAATCAACATAAATTGAAAAATCGTCCTAAATAATCGTGATCTCAATTTCAGTCACCATAATCGTGATTATTATTTTTGCCATAATCGAGCAGCCCTAAGCTTGGCTGTCTGATAATTTAGGAAGGGTTATCCTGTCAAGGAACTCATTGATGTCATTATCTGATGGGTTTATCTGTGGTGAGTACAAAGTTTGGTAAAAGTCTCTGAAGGTGTTGTTTATTCTGTCTGGGTCATAAACTATATTCCCGGTTGAGTCTTTAACAGCAGATATGGTAGTTTTCTCTTTATTAATTTTTAACTGGCTAGCTAAAAATTTACCTGATTTATTACTATGTTCAAAGTTTTCTATTCGTAGTCTTTGTGCTAAAAATTGTGGCTTTTTGTCAATAATTCCAAGAGGTTCTAATTTAGCTTTACGTAATTTGCTCATTAACTCTTCTTCAGTGGATGCCTCTAAAGACTTAATGATTTCCTCTAACTGCTGAATACGTTTGTTTTCTGTTTTTTTCTTATGTGATGAGAAAGAGATTATTTTACCTCTCATCACTAACTTTCCTGCCTCCCAGAGAATAGATGTTCCAGGCAGGTTATTATGTTCTAAATATAAAGCCCACCCCTTTCTAAAAAAGTCTATAAAACCTTCATATTTGAGCAGTGATGTATTAAACCTCCAGTTTTTGCTTGGTGGGATTGTCTTCTTGTTTACCAGAGTTAAAGAAACCGGAGCATGGTCACTGACAGCTATGGGGTGTATCTCAGTGTCTGAAATGTCAGCCAACAATGAGCTGCTGACTAGAAAATAGTCCAAACGTGAATGAGAGTGATGGACGTGTGAAAAAAAGTATACTCTATGGTTAGGATGAAGAGATCGCCATACATCACAAAGCCCATAATTACTCATGTACTGTTTAACTATGTTAATGGATTGCCAGTTTGCACTGAGTCCCAGCTGTACTGAGCCGGTCTGTTAAAGAGTCCATCCAGTCCAAGTGTTCGGTGAGTACAGAGAAAAAATTATGAAAGAATGGAGGGTCACCAATATTTGGACAGTATATGCTGACAATACATAAGCTTTGGTTCTGTACAGATATTTTTTACATTATAAATCTACCCTCTGGATCAGAGACTGTGTCCAATACTGTGAAATTGATGTTTTTGTGTATTAAAATAGCTACACCTCTTTGCCTACAGTTATAGCAGGCAGAGAACATGCTGGGAAACTCAGGTGTTTAAAGTTCATCTGCAGATGTGGCAGATCTATGAGTCTCTTGTAGAAGAAGAAGAAAGCGTCATTTCTATAGCGCCTCAAGATAAAAATCACGAGGCGCTTCACAAAAAACAAAAACTGTAAAACTATAACAAAGCATTTAGAAATTGTTGAAAAATATATTTAGAATGAGCAAAAATAGGCAATTGTGATTAAAAAATGTTAAGAAAGAGAGAAAGTGAACACGAAAGAGGGAAATCAGTGGATCCTGAGGAAGGTGGAATAGGTGGGGAGATCAGAATTGTGAGAATGTAGAGCAGCCAGAAGGTCTTCAAGTTGAAAGAAGTAGAGGCAAACTGCAGCACAGGGACATTTTTCCAGAGAGCCAAAATCTTCTCCTGCATTTATTTCACCTCTTTCCTTTTACAGATCACCTCATAACAAAAACAAAAAAGCTCCCTAAGCCTCCACCTGGCTTCCTTTAAATACCCCAGCAAATCACACCTGCACACAATCCACCCCAATCATCAGTGCTCCAACATTAAATCCAGAGGGAAATAAACATCCACATAAAGGTACCTAAATGTTAACACAAACAAAAGACAAAACTGTTTTTACAATACAAAAAACATTTTCACACTAACCCCGGCTTTCCACAGCAGCCGTCAGCAGCACGTTACTGCAGCAGCACGTCATAGCTGCTGATAGGAACGGCTGTGGTCAACAGAACCTTTTCCACTGGAGCCGTCGGCAGCCGTCAGCAGCGCGAGTCGGCCGCGTCTCAGGAGCAGCATGTCGCGGCCTTTACGCGCCGGTTCTATTTCCTACGCGCGACGCCTCTGAAACGGGTCAAGTTCGACATTTTTGGGGAAGGAAAGACAGGAAATCGGACGCGGAAATGGAGAGAAGCTCCCGAGATTTTCAGAATAAAGAATGTACTGCCTTCCGGTCGCTTTACTTTAAAAAAGGTTACTAACTGTGCGGCCCCGTGAGAAGTTATCACCTAGCTAGCGGTCTCCTTTGTTTTTCAGGTCCGTATTGGCGATTATAAAACGGACAGAACATAAAAACACAAAAATTTTGGAGCCATGTTGTAGTTTTCTCCTGCTTGTTGTTGTGTTTACTGACGAAGTCACTCGTGTGACTTCGTGCCCTGTCGGTGACAGCTGCTCCTCTGCTGCGTCGCGTCTTGTGGGAAGGGCCAAGCAGCAGCTAGACGTGCTGCTGGTGCTGCTGACGGCTCCCGTGGAAACCCGGGGTGAGACACACTAAGACATATTTCAGTTAAAATATCCCCCATCACAGTGCCAGCAGACTACAGAAATAAATTACAGGGACGAATGGGAAATCATCCCTACCACTTCGTCACAAGAATAAAGAGAGAGTGGTGACGAAGGTCAT
>SSNQ01000272.1:351763-394188 GCA_006942095.1 Nothobranchius kuhntae | reverse complement strand
TTTAAAGGAGACCACTGAGTCCACTGATCTCAGGCACAGGGGGAGAGAGTTCCAGAGTCTGGGGGCCACAGCAGCAAATGATCTGTCACCTTTGGTCTTTAGCCTGGTGCTGCACAACCAGTAGGCTTTGATCATTGGACCTCAGGGACCTGCTGGGGGTGTAGGGACTAAGAAGATCACCAATGTATGATGGTGCTTGTCCATGTAAGGCCCTATAGACCAGAACCAGGATCTTGAAATGAACCCTGAAGTTGACTGGCAGCCAGTGAAGCTGGAGGAGAAGCGGGGTGATGTGGGTGTGTTTGGAGGACTTGGTCAGAAGCCGAGCACAGGCATTCTGAACCACCTGTAGACGGTTCAGGGAGGTTCTGCTCAGACACGTGAAAAGAGAGTTACAGTAGTCTAAGTGTGAGGAGATGAAGGTGTGGAGAACTGTCTCAAGTTCAGAGCAAGATAGAATGGGACTCAGCTTAGCAATGTTCCTGAGATGGAAGAAGGAAGGGCGAACAATAGAACTGACATGAGAATCCAGGGTGAGAGCTGGGTCAAAGGTCACACCAAGATTCCTGAAAGAAGGTTTGGTGTGAGAAGCAAGCTGACCAAGAGAGTCTCTGACTTAGGGAACCAGCTTGTCTGGGGCACAGATGAGGATCTCAGTCTTATCTTCATTCAGCTGAAGAAAGCTCCCAGCCAGTGGCGGCTGGCCAGTAGAGGGCGATAGGGCGCCACCCTCCCAGTTTCCCCACAGTTTTTAATTTTTATTTAAAAAAATAAATAAATAAAATTAACAATAATCACATATTCTAAGTTAATTGTGTGTTTTGTAACAAAAATAAATCATATATATGTCTATATTGGTCTCTGCCGGTCTCTGCCGATCTCTGCCGGTCTCTGCCGAGCGGTGGAGGCTGTGTGCTGCTTTTCAATCGCCCAAACAAGACGGGACCAGCTGTCCAATTGCTGACAAGAAAATCAAAGGGTAGGAATGGGAATGTATCCAATCAGCGTCGACGTTGTTTCAGAACGTTTCAGAAGCATGATGGGCGATAGAGCTACCGCCAAGGCTTTCGTTGGTGTTCGGTAGAACTCGGAGAGTCTAGACTCCAGCACGTTTTTGGTCGTGACTCGTGACGCACATGGAGCAGACGCAGACATGGACGCCAGTGCGCCTACAACCAGGATACCGGATCTCAGCAGCCACTGAATTCAGTTCGGTCTCTTCTCCAGCATCCGTTCGAGAGGAGAACTATGGTGGAAAAACTTAATGTCAAAGAGCTTGGATCAGATCAGCCCGATGTAAAGATAAGCCAGCAGGACAAGGAGAAGGGTAAACTGTACACACGACGCTTCTCCCAAAATTGGTACACCAGGAAGCAGTGGCTAGCTGGATGCAATCACGCTAATGCGTTATTTTGCTTTCTGTGTTTGTTATTCAAAACGGCTGGGATCCACAGAAGGTGGATGTGGAACTTGTCTCATTGGGGACTCCATTCATTCTCTGACTGAGGAATGCAGCGCATCAGTGCAGCAGCCAACAAAGAAACGGAGGACGTTTGGACAGGGAGAACAGCAGCTGGGTGCAGAGGTAAGCTGTACATTACATTTCTGTAAACAAGACAATCAGAATCAGAAATCCTTGGTTGTCCCACAAACCGGGACATTTGTTTAATAACATGTACATTGTTTAATGTGCAATAACTGTAAAAACTAATTTCAACACACATACCTATTATACATATTTAATCATGTAAATGTGTATTTCAAGTAAATTTGTACATACATCAATCTGATTCCATTTTATTAGGTACACTTCTGCTGCAGCAAACAAATTTCCCAGCTTTTGGGACAATAAAACATTTCTGATTTGTCCCAAAAAGTGGGAAATATGACATTTGTAAGAGGATACTGATGACATTATTTCCTACGAAAGTGTTTCCACTTTCCATAAGTCCTAACAGTGTAAATTTCTGGCATTTTGTCTAAGTAGTGTTTACTACCATTACTGTAACAGTGACCTGCTCATAATTTTTCGTGTTCACTCAAATGTTGAAATTAAACAAAATGTTTTTGTTACTTGCCTCTTGCATTGCCTATTTACCATTTATGGTCATGTTATTTTATGTGCAATTTAATGCAGTATTTTTCAACCTTGGTCCGCAAGGCAGTTTGCCAATAGTCAGACACACCTGGATTAATCAGTTTGTCCAATGATGTAAGACAGGAAATAAAAGAGCTGTGCTTAATTCAGGAAATAGTGAAGTTGTGCACAAAGCTCAGAAAGGACAAGTTTGTTTAAAAAAAAATAGCACAGCCCCACCAAAAATATTTTTCACCAGCCGCCACTGCTCCCAGCCATCCAGGTTTTGATAGAGTCTAAGCAGGTGTGTAACAGCTGCAGCTTAGACATCTCATGGGGTTTAAAGGAGATGTACAGTTGGATGTCATCTGCATAAAGATGGTAGGAGATTCCTTTGAAGGAGCTCAGGATGTGCTGAAGAGGAAGCAGATAGAGGAGGAAGAGCAGAGGCCCCAGCACCGAACCTTGTGGGACACCATGGGTAAGAGAGGTGGTGGAGGACCTAAACTTGGAGATGGCCACAGAAAAGGAGCGCTCAGAGAGATAAGAGGAGAACCACTCCAGAGCAGATCCTGATAGGCCTACCCAGTCTCTCAGCCTCTCCGGTAGCAGGTGATGGTCAACAGTGTCAAAGGCTGCAGTCAGGTCCAGCAGGACCAGAACAGAACAGTCCCCTGCATCACTGTGAGTCAGAAGGTCATTAGAGACCCTAAGAAGAGCTGTTTCAGTGGAATGAGCTCTAAAAAACCTGACTGGAAGCTATCATAGATGTTATGTTCAAGAGCAGCTGTGAGTTGTTTAGCCACAATCTTTTCCAAGATCTTGGAGATGAACGGAAGTTTAGAGATGGGTCTGAAGCTACTATGGAGAGAAGGTCGAGACTCGTTTTTTTAAGAAGCGGGTGGATTACAGCGTTCTTAAAGTAAGCAGAGACCTGACCAGAGACCAAGGACGCATTAATTATAGAGAGCACGCTGGGACCGATGGACAGAAAAGCACTTTTAAACAAAGATGAGGGTAAGATGTCGAGGGGGCATGCAGAGGCCTTCATAGAGTTAACTAGTTTGGTTAACTCAGGCAAAGAAACAGGAGCAAAGCTATCTAGTATGATGGGCCTGGTTGGAGTCGGGAGAGGCAGCGATAAGGCTGAAGGAGAGATGCTAGATCTAACCTTATTGACCTTGTCCACAAAGAAAGACAGAAAGTTCTCACAGTCTGCAACAGAGTGGATGGAGGCTGTAGGAGAGGCAGGAGAGACGATGCTGCTGATGGTGTTAAACAGCACCTTGGGGTTCCCTTTGCTCTGGGACACCAGGTTGGAGAAATAGGAAAGCCTAGCTTCACTGACTGCAGAGTTAAAGGATGTCAGAAGATCCTTTAGGTGCAGCAGATGGACGTGGAGATGGGTTTTCTTCCACAAATGCTCAATTTTTCTGCATTGGCGTTTCAGGCTGCGAAGGCTGTCATTAAACCAGGGAGTAAGGTTCACTGCAGGAACTGATCTGGTTCTGACAGGACAGATGTTGTCCAGAATGGAGAGGCAGTGCTCGTTGAACTGAGAAGTTAAGGAATTTGGGTCATTATCAGAAGAACAGGGTGGATCAAAAGCAGCAGAAAAATTGTAAGCTGTGCTCTCATTAAGAAAACGAGAACTAACCATACGGCGAGCAGGAGGTGGGGACGCAGAAACTGACAAGTTAAAGAAAATGCAATGGTGATCTGAAATATAAACGTCCTCAGGACAAACACTGTCAGCATTTAGACTCAGGGTAAAAACAAGGTCTAGAGTGTGCCCCCTGGTGTGTGTGTGGCCAAAAACATGCTGGGTAAAGCTGAAGGTGTCCATAAGGCTGGAGAAATTCATGGCAAAGTGATCAGAGGGATCATCAACGTGGATGTTAAAGTCACCAACAATCACCAGTCTGGACAGCTTCACAGCGGAGGATAGAAAGTCACTAAACTCCTGAAGGAAAGGACTGTTTGGACCAGGTGGAGGATAGACCACAGCACAGTAGAACGGGTCCTCACGCCCGACTTCAATCAACTGCAGTTCAAAGGAAGCAAAGCGACCAGAGGTTGTAGAGCTACATGGAAGATGGTCTGTGAAAACAACAGCTAGGCCTCCACCACGACCAGAACCCCGGGGCTGGCTAAGAAAAGAATAACCACTCGGGCAGAGTTCAATCAGACCAGAATAATCAAATGTTTGCTGCCAAACTTCAGTCAGAAACAGAAAATCCAGGTTTTTAGAGAGAATTAAATCATTGGGCATGAAAAACTTATTGTTAACAGAGCAGGTATTTAATAGAGCCATGCTGAGTGAGGTGGAGGAATCAGAAACTACAGAAACAGCTGGAGTTAGTGGACGTAAATTAGCAGGGTTAGATCCATGGTGTTTATAAAAACCACTTATGGAGGGAACAGAAGGAGAAACCACTGAGAAATGAGGATAAACCGACCTTAAAAAACTTGGACAGATGAACCGCGTTGCAAAGCGGCCTGGCGGGAATGCGGAAGTGGCGCTCAGGTCACCAAACAAAGTATAAGAAGCTAGAAGATCGCGCCGATGTTTACCAGATAAACCACGCTTTAAGAGAAGTCTTATTCTCTCCTGGATTCCAGCTCGTTTACCTCTTTTCCTCCGACGTTTTCCCGGGACCGGACAAACATCGCTGGAGGTGCGCAGATTGGGACCATCGTTTGGCTCCGGGCCAGTGCGCCACTCAGGTAAACAAACAGGATGGTACGTCCTCGGTGCGTCTTGGGCGATCGTGAACAAACGGAAGGACAAAAGAGTCTGGCGATCATAGGAGATGGTAGCAGGGACACTACTGAAGAGGATCGCAGACAAGAGCAAGGTGGAAAAGAGGAGGTTAGTGGAGAAAAGTTTGAAAATGTGGCCAGTGACTGCGGCTAAGCCAAGCACAGGTGCCATCTTGTTGCCGACCATTGGACTGGAAGCTTGTAATAATATTACGTCTGCTTGCACTCTTTTTAACTGATCAAAAATCTTTAATCTTTTCTCTCTGGAGCCAGCTCCATGTACGTTACATGAGACAAACCTTAGTGCACCCATGGATGTGTGTGTGAGTAGCTAAAATATGACGCCTTCATGTGAATAAGATAGAATAAGTAACTAAATGTATAAAATAGTATGTTAATAAATAACAGAAAAGTAAATAATAATAATAAAGATCCAACAGTGTTTGTGGTTATATTATTTGACGCATAAATTATGATATTGTGCTGTGGATTTAATATATATATATTTGTGTGTGTGTGTGTGTGTGTGTGTGTGTGTGTGTACGTGTGTGCTGAGTCTGACGCAGTGTTGGAAAGTTGTGTGGTTGTGCCATACAGGTGTAAAGGTACAGAAGCAGGTAAAGAGAGGAAAGGAAAGAATTATGCTGGTTAAAAAAGAAGAAAGAACTAAAAAGAAAAGGTGATAGGGGTGTGAGGTGGTGATGAACAGGTGATCTCATCATCTTGAATACGGATTTAGCTTCTGTTTAATCCTGACGTGATCAAACCCAGTGAATCCTGATAAGAATAATAAATGTCTGACCTGATGGTGGGCTAATACAGCCGGTCTGTCACTCCTCGCTCCTTGTAAAGTTTATTGTCCACATAAAGCTTATCCACCGAGATGACAGCCCTCTTCCCATCCTGGATAAACTTTTTGCGCAGCGGAAAGAGGACTCGGTGCCGATCCAGGATTTCCTTATGGAACTGATCATTTACGCAGAAGTCGTTTCCTTTGAGCTCTCTTCCGTGACTTTTAACAAGATCCTTCTGCTTAAAATGTTCAAATTTAGCCACGATGGGACGAGATCTTCTGCTGTCCACTCTTTTAGCTCCAAGGCGATGTACCTGGTGAAAGGTGATGTTTTTTACCATTTCTTCAGGTATCTTCATTTGGGTCTGGAGAAAGTTTTTCATTGTTTGCTCGCAGTTCTCCACTCCTCCCGTCTGCTCCGGCAGGCCTGCGAACACCAAATTATCCCTCATGCTACGGGCCTGAAGGTCCAAAACCGTCTCCTTCAGAATCTTGTTGTCCTGGGTGATCCGCGTCATTCCCTCTAACAGGGAAGAAACGGACTCCCGCGGAGACGCGTTCTCAGCAGCAAGCTGCTCAACCTGCTCTTGGCTGAACTCCAAAGATGTTCGGAGGTTCTGAAACTCGGTGTAGAACCTCTAGCAGATGAAGTCGCCCCTCAAATCCCAGAAGCTGTTTGTCTATAGAATCTAGTAATTCTAATATGTCCTTACGGGGAGATGACGCCTCAGGCGAGTCCTGAGGACGGCTCCTCTTGGTCCCAGGTGTTTCGGGCTCAGCTGCTGATTTCTTCGGACCCATGACGAAAAACTCAAAAACTCTGTCAATATAGTTTTGTAAACTTTCTAAATTTTCTCCACTTACCTCCAGGTTGAGTGAGTTATACTTACCAGATTATTTTTGAGTTGCCAGTAGGTAAATTAGGTGAAAATTCGTCTTAATTGTGGATGTTTGTTAACGAGCTGCCATCTGCTTCAAACGCTGCCGTGTATCCGGTGCTCGGCCGTCAGCGTCAGCGCATGCTCCAGGAATTCATCCCTGGAGCATATTGTCTGGCCAACTTTACTGAAGTAGGTAACTTTACCAACCTGGAGCCCCCTGCCCCCCTCCTCCATCTTTAACTGCTACCATTGAGGAGAACGGTCATTTCTGATGACTCAGTTAGCTCAACATATCTAAACAACCTTAATGAGCCCGGGGAAGAAAAAAGAAAAGAAGAGGAGGAAATACGCAACACGGACACGGTAAGGAAATGTCACAGTAATGATGATGTTTTCATGACATTATTAGTTAGCATCCTGGGAAAGCTTTAGGACAAACTAAGCTAATTTCTTACTATTGTAATGTTTGTGCAGCACTAAAGCATGAGCCCCAAGTATATTAGCTCTTAACAGTGGTTTATTAAAGTAGTTAACCAGCTGGATCAGCTGGAGATCAGCGCCCACAGACTGTAAACATGCAGGCACACAACCATCACGGCTCTTTGAGCAACAGCAGCAGCAGCATGAACATTACCATAAACTCATAAGGATCATTTCAGTGGTTTGGGATATTTTCCAAATGTTTTCATGTTTTGTGATCTGTTTCATAATAACTTATTATTAGACTAACCTTAATAATGTTCAAATTTCTCATCAGTTCTGTCTGTTTATTCTATGTATTCTCTAAGTGCATGTGCTGCCTTCGCATTCCTCACTGTGGGATCAATAAAGTCTATTCTGTTTTTCTGATCAGAGGGACTTTTTACACCTCATACTAGAAAATTGTTTGCATTTAGCAAAAATTCACATTGATGGTTTTCTTTTTAAAATTTTTGCAACAAATCGTTTTGAAATAAATGATGGTATGTAAATGTCAGAGGATTAGAGTTAAACCAATGTTAAATAGAGACAGATCAGTCCTCAGAGGACATTTGTAAAAGCTGGTTAAAATCGGTCTTTTTAGAAAGGATTTCACTGACTCATTGTGTTTTATGTTTTGGTTTTAATGGTTTTTTTCTGTAATTGTTTGCTTGTTGTCATGTACAGCACTTTGTGACTATTGCTCTATAAATAAAGTTTGACTCACCTATTTGCCACTCTTTTTGATATTGTAGGCTACAGCAGCATGTCTTTCTGTACGTGTCTAGTAAGTACAGTAAATGCAGCATGTTACAGGCAGCTGAAGTCCTGTTACTGAACAATACGGTTACTTTATGCTTCAGGTGTGTTTAATACCTGATATTCTTCTATACCACTGTGTGGCCTTACTGAAGGACTAATGTCTATATTGACATGTACGTTTGATTTGCTTCCAACTGAAGGGACAGACAGCCTGAGGACACCCACACCCGTTAACACATCCTGAAGTTCACGACGAGTCTCTCAAGGCTCCTTTAGACCTGCTGACTGACCTCTCCTGTCTGGTAAGATGGAGGTGGAGTTAGTCCACAGAGTAACATCAGGTAACATCAGAGTTTAAGATTTTTGGTGTCTGCCTGATCAATCCCGGTGGTTGCCTGGTGGGATCTGGGTCCCTGGGCTCTGCTGGGTCCCTGGCGGGGCTGGTCGCCCCTGGGTCCCAGGTTGCTGGGTCCCGGGCTCGGCCGGCTGGGGATGGGAGGCTGCGGGCGGGCCTGTGGGCTTGTCGCTGATATCTCCCAGGATTCTGCTGGCTGCTGGTTGTGGCCCCCCAGGGCGATCCTCTGCGCCTCTCGAGGGAAGTGGGGACTTTTCTGGTCACAGTTTCCTTGGGGTCCCTGCGCTCTGGGGCAGCTCCTGGATCTCTGGGACTTGGAGCTCCCTCCGTCTCCTACACATCTTTGGGGCGGATCTGTGGTCCCTCACACTCTCTATTGGACGCTCCTATAGAGAAACCTTACATATACAAGCGCATGTACGCACACAGGTGCTCACATGGTGCTCTCAAAAGTATGGACTTGGGCACGTTCAACACAGGTCTTAAGGCTGAGGTTGGCACTAAAGGCACTGTGATTTATTATCGTGTGATTGTTCAGTTAAACAATGTTTATTATATATTTCTTCATCAAGTTGACGCAGTGATAACTTGATCTTGTTGTATTGTTGTGTGTCCCTTTTCTGCAGGTCTAGAAGCAGACTCTTGTTCATCATTGTTTATTTTTGTGTCTCACACACACACACACACACACACACACACACACACACACACACACACACACACACACACACACACACACACACACACACACACACACACACACACACACACACACACACACACACACACACACACACGTGTGAGAGGTGGGGTGGGGGTTTGGAAAACAGTAGGCGTGAGCAGAAGCGCTTGTTGAAAATTCCGGCCTGATGTGAACAGAGGAGCAGCGGGCAGTATGCAAATTTCGCTTCGAGGTGCTTGGCAGCTGATGCGATGCTGGAGTTAGACTCCCTATTACGTAATGTGATGACTAGATTAGAAAGAAATCACTTCTTCACAACTGTGGGGATTAAACTCCTTACAAGCTACATCAAGAGACCAAGCATGTTTACTAGGGTGTGCGATCTCAGGTACCTCACAATTCGAGTTTGATTTAGGGTCCTTTGATTTGATTATCAAACAATTTTCATGATTACCATGGTTGCCACTATTTTTGATGCATTTCGTCAGTTAATTTTTTTGACCTCACGTCATAGGTATTTGATACTTTCAAAGTATTTCAGCACACATTAATTCAAGTTACCACATACTCTTGACTCCCCGACATTACTAATGCAGCACTGAACAAATACCAGACATAGGTTTGCATGAAATCTACAGGATAAGTGTAAATGATGATGCTTTTTTCAACCGAATCAGCTGAGAGTCAGCAAACTGGAGTGATGCAGAGATGCAGAGCTTCTGGTCTTTACATCACCTGACAGTTCCCGCAGGATGGTGAAAACAATTTTTGAAGCGGCTCATGAAAAATACGTAAGGAGCAGTGCTTCAGTTGGCAATAAAACAAGTTATGTTCAAGCTAATAGGATGTCCGTGACAGTGTGGAGACAGCCCACACACACTTTATCCCACCATCACGTAATCTTTGTGAAAACACATGACTGTGCCACAGACTCAACACTTACAAATGACCAAAGGCTCCCTGGTGCTGCCTCAGCTTTGCAGAAAAGTATGAAGAGGCTGGAAAAGTTTTGTTAATCCTTATTCGATTGTTGGCTGGTTAGGAGGAACAACCACTGGCTTATTCTTTTCATCTAACCTGGGATAAAAATGTGTAAGATGCTTTGCTTTGCATGTATGTTAGCATCAGCCTCTAACGTAAAGATGAATATTTAACTAATGCTTCTGCTGATGAGGAGTTGTAGATGTTCAGACCCAGTCATGAAAACGGCTGACTAGAATGTGGAGAACAGTTAATTATGTTAGATAGGAGACATATGTAGATATCCAGGTTCGCCCTGTTATCTGCTACTCTCACCAGCCTGCTGAACTTTATTCTTGCTAATTTGAAAAACTGTCCTTTTAGGGCAGTTTTGTCAAATGGTTAATGTTTTATTCTTTATAGATTATTAAATAAAGGCTGATTTTACAGTTGTCGTGTCCCGCCTCTGCTTGTGATCTGTCCACACCAGACTGGAGAAAAACCTCCATCATGATGGAGGTGGACAGCAACAATGACAGCTGACACACGGCCATCAGAGAAATCAGTAGATCTGAGTGTTGCAACCCTTTGCATCTGTGTGTGTGTTGAGCTAATTATCCCCTCAGTACATCAGTCAGCACTACAGACAGGAGAGTAATGATGGTTCATCAGGTTGGCTCTGGAAAGATGCCACAGAAGATTCATTATGAAAAGTTCTCCTAAATAGGTGTTATTTGTGATATTATTTGGTTTAAAACATCTGATTACAAATGATTTGTTTGTCTTGTGCAGTTTTTATGGATAAAGTCCACCACCTTTGTGGTTTGATGGTCTTACAAGCACAAACTGACCTAAACCTAGAAGAAAATGAACATCATCCAGCTTAAAAGTTCTAAACAAGCAGCAAACACACTCCCTGTTAGAAAACATACGTGAGTTATCACAGAGGTTATATCTTGTTTAAACTGGGAATGTCGCAAAGATCTACACCACACAGTAATGAGCAATCACGGAGTCCTCCGTCTTGGCCGTGAATTCAGAAGCGTGTGCTGATTTATGTAACCAGGAGAGAGCACAGCAGGCCTCTGATTGGCCTTTTATAGTAGGCAACCAGGGCACTGACTGGCCAGCTCCCAAATCAGGCTGACACATGACAGGTGGAGTAGTTCCCTCCCTGCTGTCACATTTATGCTGATTAACTCTAAATGATAACTGTTTAGGTTTAGTTTTTGGTGCATATTCACTGACACAGAAAATTAGAAAAACTGACAAAAAGAAGACATGAAAACAATTCTGTATCAAGTCAGATTATCTTGTTGTGATGCCAGAGAACCTTTATTACTGTGCTTAGCCTGTTTTTCCTCAAAGAGCTATGAGAATACGCTTGTGTTTTTTTTTTCAAATGTAATTTGATGAGAAAAAGCGATTTATAGCAGAGGAAATAACAGCCGATATTTAGCATTTCATACACCTGAAATCTGTCATGTTGGGTATATATTTAACCCAGGACATGAAAGAATCACAAGAGGACATGGGGGTGAGTAAATAACAACTAATATTTATTAAGGAACGTGATGAAACTAAAAGCGCTGCTCCAAACGAGAACAGGGGAAAGCCGCGATCTAGGATGAGAAAACAAACGGGATTAAACTCACGGTAAACAAACCCTGGAACCAGAGAATCAAATAGGAATGGCTTTAGGAGATTTTATCTTACTGGGCAGGTTAAAATCCTTAGAGAGACTGGGGCTGGATGGTGAAGTCAATCGACGACAGAGACAAGGCTGAGGATCCAAACAGAGATACGTGAACGGGCATGTGGCAGACAGGAAGGCAGGTAATGCTGTAGATCCGGAGGGGAAGATTGGTAGGCAGGCAGGAAGGATGACAGGCGAGCGGCAGAGAGCGAGGAGACCAGGGGACGGTGAGCGACGTGTAGTGGAATTAACAACTCCAGACAGCGGTGAGTAATCCTGAGTGGAAGATGAGCAGAAGTTCAAAACACAAGACCAGGGCTGACGGAAACGGACCGACAAAAACATGCTGAGTATTTGAGGCTTTAAACTCAAGACAGAACTAGTGTTACCCAAAGGCGAGTATCGACCAGCACTGGAGTTGTTTCACACCGCTCCTTAAGTACCCCTGGTCCTCTGATCAGGAGATCAGGAGCAGCTGGCTCTGACACACCCACCTGAAACACAAACTGGGAACAGCTGTTGTGCATTAGCAGAGCAGATTAGTGAGCGGGGCAGATTGTGACAGTACCCCCCCCTCAAGGGGCGCCACCTGGCGGCCTAGCAGAGGAGGCGGAGGCGGAGGAGGAGGCAGAACGGGAAGCCTCGAAATCCCGGATGAGGGAGATGTCATCAATCCAGGACCCCGGGACCCACTGGCGGTGTTCCGGGCCATAACCCTCCCAGTCCACAAGGAACTGGCGACCACGACCCCGTGGCCGGACATCCAAAATGCGGTGGACCCGGTAGNATTTATGTAACCAGGAGAGAGCACAGCAGGCCTCTGATTGGCCTTTTATAGTAGGCAACCAGGGCACTGACTGGCCAGCTCCCAAATCAGGCTGACACATGACAGGTGGAGTAGTTCCCTCCCTGCTGTCACATTTATGCTGATTAACTCTAAATGATAACTGTTTAGGTTTAGTTTTTGGTGCATATTCACTGACACAGAAAATTAGAAAAACTGACAAAAAGAAGACATGAAAACAATTCTGTATCAAGTCAGATTATCTTGTTGTGATGCCAGAGAACCTTTATTACTGTGCTTAGCCTGTTTTTCCTCAAAGAGCTAATGAGAATACGCTTGTGTTTTTTTTTCAAATGTAATTTGATGAGCAAAAGCGATTTATAGCAGAGGAAATAACAGCCAATATTTAGCATTTCATACACCTGAAATCTCAACAGCTGTGGCTCAGAGGTTAGGAGTTTAACCTGCTGTTTGCCTAACTGCTGCTGCTAGTGGTTCAATTCAATTCAATTCAAAAATACTTTATTAATCCCAGAGGGAAATTGATTGAAGAAAGATAGCAAACAATGAAGGGGAGAGTGGACATCCCTGATGTAGTTTAGTTTGGTTAGATCTGCTAACTTGGGAGAGACATTAATTCCCAGGTATGTGATATTCCCTGACTCCAATTGTGTATTAAGTAAATTGACAAAAGAGAAATTAATTGGTAGAACTGTGGATTTTAACCAGTTTATAGAGTAATCTGAAACTCTGGAAAAAGTGTTTATCAGTTCTATTGAATGGGAGAGAGAGGATTGAGAATTCCGGAGAAAGAGTAAAACATCATCTGCATAAAGACTGATCTTATGCTCTATTTTCTTACACTTTATCCCTTTAATACCTGTTGTTTGCCTAATTGCTGCCACTAGTGGTTCAATAAAGATAGCAAACAGTGAGGGGGGAGAGTGGGCATCCCTGCCTGGTCCCCCTCTGAAGACAGAAGCTAGCTGATATTTGGTCGTTCGTCCTGACACGTGCTGTTGGTGAACTGTATAATATTTGTAGCCAGTTTATGAAGAAGTTCCCAAAACCAAATTTATGTAAAGTTGCAAATAAGAACTTCCAGTTAACTCTATCAAAAGCTTTTTCTGCATCTAGAGATAATATACTAGTTTCTATGTTTCTACTGTAAGAGAAATCTATCAAATTAAGTAATCTACGTGAGTTTGTGGATGACTGTCTACCTTTAATGAAACCAGTTTGGTCAGGGTGTATTATGAAGGGGGTTACCTTCTCTAATCTTTTTGCCAGGGCTTTACAAATTATTTTGAGATCAACATTAAGGGAAATTGGGCGATAGCTGGTAGGAAATGCTGGGTCTTTGCCTGGTTTTAACAAGAGACTAATATTGGCTGAGTTCATGTTTGGCTGTAATCTGCCGCTCTCTTCGATTTCCCTCACCATTCTGAAGAATGTTGGAGCCAGAATGATCCAGAATTCTTTGTAGAACTCTGCTGGAAACCCGTCTGGACCTGGAGCTTTCCTATTAGTCATGGCCTCCTGAAGCTCCGCTGATGTTAGTGGCGAGTCCAGGACTGTAACTTGGCTGTCTGATAATTTAGGAAGTGTTATCCTGTCAAGGAACTCATCAATCTCGTTATCTGATGGGTTTATCTGTGGTGAGTACAAAGTCTCTGAAAGTGTTGTTTATTCTTTCAGGATTTTCAGGTTTTTTTCTTATGTGATGAGAAAGAGATTATTTTACCTCTCATCACTGCCTTTCCTGCCTCCCAGAGAATANGAACAGGGGAAAGCCGCGATCTAGGATGAGAAAACAAACGGGATTAAACTCACGGTAAACAAACCCTGGAACCAGAGAATCAAATAGGAATGGCTTTAGGAGATTTTATCTTACTGGGCAGGTTCAAATCCTTAGAGAGACTGGGGCTGGATGGTGAAGTCAATCGGCGACAGAGACAAGGCTGAGGATCCAAACAGAGATACGTGAACGGGCATGTGGCAGACAGGAAGGCAGGTAATGCTGTAGATCCGGAGGGGAAGATTGGTAGGCAGGCAGGAAGGATGACAGGCGAGCGGCAGAGAGCGAGGAGACCAGGGGACGGTGAGCGACGTGTAGTGGAATTAACAACTCCAGACAGCGGTGAGTAATCCTGAGTGGAAGATGAGCAGAAGTTCAAAACACAAGACCAGGGCTGACGGAAACGGACCGACAAAAACACATGCTGAGTATTTGAGGCTTTAAACTCAAGACAGAACTAGTGTTACCCAAAGGCGAGTATCGACCAGCACTGGAGTTGTTTCACACCGCTCCTTAAGTACCCCTGGTCCTCTGATCAGGAGATCAGGAGCAGCTGGCTCTGACACGCCCACCTGAAGCACAAACTGGGAACAGCTGTTGTGCATTAGCAGAGCAGATTAGTGAGCGGGGCAGATTGTGACAAAATCTCAACAGCTGTGGCTCAGAGGTTATGAGTTTAACCTGCTGTTTGCCTAACTGCTGCTGCTAGTGGTTCAATTCAATTCAATTCAAAAATACTTTATTAATCCCAGAGGGAAATTGATTGAAGAAAGATAGCAAACAATGAAGGGGAGAGTGGACATCCCTGATGTAGTTTAGTTTGGTTAGATCTGCTAACTTGGGAGAGACATTAATTCCCAGGTATGTGATATTCCCTGACTCCAATTGTGTATTAAGTAAATTGACAAAAGAGAAATTAATTGGTAGAACTGTGGATTTTAACCAGTTTATAGAGTAATCTGAAACTTTTGAAAAAAGAGTTTATCAGTTCTATTGAATGGGAGAGAGAGGATTGAGAATTCTGGAGAAAGAGTAAAACATCATCTGCATAATGACTGATCTTATGTTCTATTTTCTTACACTTTATCCCTTTAATACCTGTTGTTTGCCTAATTGCTGCCACTAGTGGTTCAATAAAGATAGCAAACAGTGAGGGGGACAGTGAACATCCCTGCCTGGTCCCCCTTGAAGACAGAATCTAGCTGACATTTGGTCGTTCGTCCTGACACGTGCTGTTGGTTAACTGTATAATATTTGTAGCCAGTTTATGAAGAAGTTCCCAAAACCAAATTTATGTAAAGTTGCAAATAAGAACTTCCAGTTAACTCTATCAAAAGCTTTTTCTGCATCTAGAGATAATATACTAGTTTCTATGTTTCTACTGTAAGAGAAATCTATCAAATTAAGTAATCTACGTGAGTTTGTGGATGACTGTCTACCTTTAATGAAACCAGTTTGTTCAGGGTGTATTATGAAGGGGGTTACCTTCTCTAATCTTTTGGCCAGGGCTTTACAAATTATTTTGAGATCAACATTAAGGGAAATTGGGCGATAGCTGGTAGGAAATGCTGGGTCTTTGCCTGGTTTTAACAAGAGACTAATATTGGCTGAGTTCATGTTTGGCTGTAATGTGCTGCTCTCTTCGATTTCCCTCACCATTCTGAAGAATGTTGGAGCCAGAATGATCCAGAATTCTTTGTAGAACTCTGCTGGAAACCCGTCTGGACCTGGAGCTTTCCTATTAGTCATGGATTTAAGGGCCTCCTGAAGCTCCGCTGATGTTAGTGGCGAGTCCAGGACTGTAACTTGGCTGTCTGATAATTTAGGAAGTGTTATCCTGTCAAGGAACTCATCAATCTTGTTATCTGATGGGTTTATCTGTGGTGAGTACAAAGTCTCTGAAAGTGTTGTTTATTCTTTCAGGATTTTCAGGTTTTTTTCTTATGTGATGAGAAAGAGATTATTTTACCTCTCATCACTGCCTTTCCTGCCTCCCAGAGAACAGATGCTGACGTTCCAGGCAGGTCATTGTGTTCTAAATTTAAAGCCCACTCCTTTTTAAAAAAATCTACAAAACTAGTTTTTGCTCTGTGGGATAATCATCTTATTTACCAGATTTAAAGAAACTGGAGCATGGTCGCTGACAACTATAGGGTGTATTTCAGTGTCTGAAATGTCAGCCAACAATGAGCTGCTGACTAGAAAATAATACAAACGGCAATGAGAGTGATGGACGTATAAGAAAAAAGTATATTCTCTACGGTTAGGATGAAGAGATCGCCATGCATTACAAAGCCTGTAATCACTCTTGTACTGTTTAACTATATTAGTGGATTGCCAATTGCGCTGAGTCCCAGCTGTACTGAGCGTGTCTGGACAATCCATCCAAAAATTAAAATCGCCTCCACATATAAGTGGACATTCTCTCCTTTTACGACTCAAGACCATGGTCTCAGATTTAGAGGAGCTGATTCTCATCCCAGCTGCTTCCCACTCGGCTTCACCATCACCAACAGGACCACATCATCTGCAAAAGCAGAGACTCAATCCTCAGGTCACCAAAACATATCCACTCAACACTTTGGCTGTTCCTAGAAATCCAGTCCATAAAGTTATGAATCAGGTATTAATAAGACAGACGCCTGACCAAAGATTAACCTCAAACATTATTTGGATATTTCTGATGCTAAAATTTGGCCCAAGTTAGTTGGTTGTAAAGATGTCTGATAGATGAAAATGACATTAAACATCTGACTCAAGGTTGCAATCAGTTGAGCTATTTCTTCTGTTGATGTAACACACAAATTAAATGTTGCAGGTCGAGTAAATTCACAGGGTTTGTGGATGTGGAGGCAGCTCACCTGTTATCATGCAGGCTGTGTGGTCCAGCTGAGGGTCCCCCGAACCAAATGACACGTTTTTATCTGACACGCAGCACATCAGTGCACGCACGCACGCACACACACACACACACACACACACACACACACACACACACACACACACACTGGTGTTGTTTCTTCTCTGTTCTTTTTCTCTTTCAACTCAGAACAAATGTAGTTCGGGTCAGAAAATACAAAGACTGTGACACACCCACTCAAAGCACTCTTATGATTGTGTGTGTGTGTGTGTGTGTGTGTGTGTGTGTGTGTTTGGAACTCTGTTTCAGATGTTTTCCACCTGTATTGCCTGATGTAAGATAATATACATCCTGACCTCATTCTTTATCATCTGAAGTGACCACAGTGGAGGCTATAAATCAACAATGGAACAAAGCTTTTCTTTAATCAACATCAGAATTAACAGAGAACTTTTCATCCAGGAAGCAGTAACACACAGATCACAGTTACCTCATAGTAGTACTTGAACTGGAAGAAGTACACAAAAACACATTTTAAAAGACAAATTTAAATGGTAACAATGAGGCTTAAAGTCACAGCATGAAAGAAAAAAAGCAGATATTAAGCAACTTGGTGCATTGCTGTCTTAAAACTGTCAGATCATGACTCATACATTTATCTATATACTGAAGTGGTAATGTTTTCTGCGGCAACAGCTGAAGGATTATAATTATTACAGGATTCGTACAAAATGTAGGTTAAATATGAATAAAAAAGGTCCAAGTTCCAAATGATTAACAGAACTTTAGGATGAGAGAAGCCTCTCAGACCCACCCGCCTGATTCTTAATGGATCTGAACCCTACAGCATGTTTTATTTCTGCAGCTATCTGACATTTACGCCTGATGACCAACTTTAGTCATCATAAAGTCGTTGCCATTTGCAAAGCCCAATTTTCTTGATGAATAGATGCGGGTGCAAAAGCAGCAGGTGATCCATGTTCACACAGAAATGTTACCAGTTGCAGAACAACAGATTAACTGGGGTGTCTTTCCATCTGCTCTGGCATAACTCAGAATACCACACACAGAACAAATCCTACACAAAGCTTTACAAGTTCCCAACATGGCCCTTTTCAGAGACGCTAATGGGTTAATAGGGATGTCCCAACCCCAAGATCAGATTGGGACGATTTTTTCACATTTTTCAGTGATTGGAGATCGGCAATTATAACAGACAAGTCTTGCCGATCTTCCGAAATAGTCTCTGAGCACGTTGGCATATGCTACTCCTGTAGAGGGCTCCTTTTCCTGTGTGATAGTCTCGCCCTGTTTAGGGTCGGGTTTTCCAAAAGAAGTTAACCAAATGGATGATGAATCAAGAGGTGATTTACATTTCTCAAGATGTCTGGGACACTTACCGCATTGCTCAGCTCTCCTCGCTAAAATATTTCAGCTTTATACATTTCAATAGTAAAGGCAAACTATTAGATCGGGCCTTGAAATCGTATTGGATTTGAAGTTAAAAGATCAGATGAGGATCAGAAGCCTAAAATGCTGATCGGGACATCCCTAGTTACATAATCTATTCCTTCAGTGCAACGCAATGTGTTGTGAGTCCAAATGATGACTTAGGCCAAAACATGTTTTCACTCAAACCTTGAACACATGATCTAGTCACACCCGGCTCATAAGAGCAGTGTCTGAATGCAAAGCAAAGCAGTGATGTTGAGTTTTCAGACACATTAGGATGGGGAAGTGGTACACCACCCACTAAAGAGGTACTATAACACCAGGTTGTCAACTTCCAGGGATACAACCTTTTCTTCTCTGAGCATACACAGTTCAAAGTGTTATTTAGCTGCATTAAGCATGTGTTACCATGTAATAAATGGCAACACAGCAAACAGACGCCTCCAAGTGAAAGGGCTGAAGGAGTTGTCCTATCCAGCTAGGAAACATATTACGTTCTGCAGCAGATTCACAAAAACCACCACAGGATAAGAGGAACAGCAGCGATGCTGAAGGTAAAATCAACATAGCATCAACATTGAGCCTGATAGCATACACACACACACACACACACACACACACACACACACACACACACACACACTGATGATGGGGTGATCTGAAATGAAGAAAGGTTTCTACATATTGAAACATCCTTTTGTTGGTGTGTTTAGCTGAAGTGTGTGTACATGTAACAATCCTCTCATTATGTTGTGTGGAGCTTGTTGCATGGTGTTGCTAAAGCAGGCTAACTGTTCCCACTGCTACAATTAAATACTCTTCAGCGAGCTCTTATGTCACCAATATCTATATTTTGAGGACACTTCAATGATTAGGTCTGCTCGCAACGTGCATCGTGTGTGTGTGTGTGTTCCTGCTTGGCTAGTTGTCTTCTCCACTTCTTGGCTGTAATTAGCATGATTTGAGAGTGAGGGATGGGTAGCAACACAGGAAGAGATGGCGCTGATGAGGCTATTCACCCCGCTGTTCAGCCTGCCTGGCGCCGCTCCTCAGCAACAATCTGGCAGATTTCTTCTCCGACGCTGGCGCTCTCATCAGCAACGGCCGGGTGAGAGTGTGTGTGTTTGTGTTGGAGAGGGAGAAAAGGGTGCTCATTTGCGAAGCTCTCGTTGAACTAAGTTGATTACACATTCATTAAAGCGGCAGCCTCTCATTCACCCACTCCACTCGACCTGACCATGATGACGAGTCTGCTCTCAGGACTCGGAGTGAGGATTGTTCCTGCCTCTCTGGTTGTGATGAGGTGATGACAAGATGATGAAGAGGTTATTTCCAGTTCTTTACATACTAAAAGCTGTAAATTAATCTCTGGATGTAAATCTTTGATTTGCCACAGTTTCTTTTCTATCCAGCCTCACCTCTTTCTAGGGAAAACCATGGCTGGGTTTGGGAGAAACTTGTGTAATGTCCAAAAGGGTCAATTCCCACCTATATATTGATCAACATAATAACATTTTATCTACAGCATAAATCCACTTTCTATTTGGCCTTCCAGAACCAGAAGGTTCTGCTCAGCACGTGTTGACATTCCATGAAGACAAAACATTCAAACAAACATTCTCTCCCAAGGTCCTACGCTCTCTGCGTGAAAACCAGACGTCAACATTCTTCACTCTGAACAAGTGATGACTCCATGTTGTTACAGTTATAAGTTAAATAATCTGTGATGAATGAACAAGATGTTTACATCAAATGTTTGAATAATTTGTCCTTAAATCAATGAATTTGAAATGATTATTGTTCTTACAATGATCCATTTATGTCACTAATCACTATGTGTTTGATTCAACAAGTTAATCGTTGTTTACACTCATACACGTTACAATAAGACACATGTTAAGGTTAAAAACATTTTTGTATCTGAAGGAAGGCGTGGCTTTCTGAGGGATGTTTTGGTAAAGCCTTCCAGACATGGCACATTCTGATTTGCCAGAATACGCCAGAAATTATAAATAATGAGTTTATTAAAACAAGATTTACTTCCTGAGTAATTAAGTGTCCAGCTGACTCCCGATTCAGGAAGCCTCTTTTGAAACAAACTCCTTTGATCTTAAGTCAAAAACCTTTCTGCGACGCTGCGAGTGATAACAGACACAACAGCTCTCTACAGAGCTACTTCACACCTAATCTGCAGACCCGGGTTGCATCTCATGGCCGGGTAAGCTGAACTCAGAGGAAGCTACTAATCTCTGAGTATCGTGGTTTCGACGTCCGGTGACCTCACCCCTCCAGACCGCCGGGAGCAACTCATACCAGGGTATTGTAAGCCTGCATACTGGAGTCTGATGAGGTTTATAAATAAACAACTCTCTAGTTTATAACAAACAACACATTCTTTTACAGCCAGATTTCACAATTTCTCTCAGATACAAAGAACGGTTGCTACAACATCTAGCTTCCATAACATCATCTCACATCCTCCACACCACATGTCATTATTCATATCTTGTCATGTATAAATTATTAGTTTAGGAAAAATAATTAAATTAATTTTACAAACTATATACCAGACTCTGGATTGATAAGAAGTGTGTTTATGGTTCCTGAATAAGCAAAGAACCCTAGAATCTTCCAATTAAACATTCAAAGATCTTTCATACTTGTATGAAATAATCACATCTTATTGGTCATAATTAATTTGTATTAATTGCTACACTTGTGTGAATGTTTGTATTATTATGTGTGTTAGACTGCAGTTCTGTCCACACAGGAAGGGTGCTCCAGATGTTTAAAAAGCTTTTAAAAATGGATTTACAAGTAGAAAATTTCTAGCCTGGCAAGCCATCCTATACATGTAAATATATATTCTGACACGACTCATAGAGAACAGTCTTTCAAACACATGCTATTGGACAATGCGCCTTACTTACCACTACGGGTGTCAGTCAGTGGGGTGTTCTGCCATACACTGAAGGCACTAATACATCCCTTTTCCAAATAAATGACTCAAGTACCCATACCCGCTCTTGACTCACAGAAAAGCCAAAGTCTAATGGGCTCGACACACGGGAGGCGACATCGCCTCTCCTCCATTCATTTTCAATGAGACATTCGCGACAAAGCGATAATCGCGGGTCTCCCTCCTACTAAGCGAAACGCTAAAACGTGCGTGTGAAATTTAGCACTCGTGCACGTGTCGTGCACGGACGACCCAGCGACGCGATCCCAGAAAGTTGAAATATTTTCAACTTTTCATCGCTGTCGCTCGGACGAGGACCAATCAACGGAGGTTTCATTCACTGACTAATGAGCGGACAGGATGCTCCGTACAACTCCGAGCAAACATGGAGGAGAAGTTGATTATTATTAAGTTTTATAGTAAAATAAGAAGTAAGATTTCACATAACTCTAGCAGCACCTTGTGAAACTACATATCTACCGCTTTACTAACTCTGAACCGCTTAAATAACCTTAATTCTCTCCAACCTGACACAGCCAAACAAAACAACGGAAGTTTCGATTTCACCATGGAACAGAACGCGTAGACGGCTTTGCCGCTGGCCGCTGCCGCGGGTCGCCTCCCGTGTGACAGGTAATAAAAGTGACGGCGACAAATTTCGCTGATCGCGGTCGTTTGTCGCCTCCCGTGTGTCGAGCCCATTAATAGTTCAAAGTTGATGCCAGAGCCATTTCAAACAAGCTGCTGCCACCAAACCGATGGAGCGCTGTGGCTGGCATAAAATAAAACTGCTCAGGCCAATGGTAGACCTGCTGAGGCTCCAGTGGAGCGTGGCTGCTGTGTCTAGATTTCTAGGCTAGAAAAATTCTTGTTTTTCCAAAATATACAATAAAGAATAAACTGCTGATAGCCCTACCACTTTCCTCTGCTTGGGTTTCCCCAGAGTGCAGAAAATCATGCGCAGCGTGCCTAGTTAGCTGTTTCTGGTGCATTTCTGTGGCCGTTACTGCACCTGACTTAGCCACGACAGGCTTAGCCGCTGTTCTGCGTGGACAAGGCCTGCAGGAGCTCAGGTTAAATGTTTACCTTAATCTAAGTGTTGGTGTCTAAAAATATGTATTGCTGAGTTCATAGAAACAAATGTGATTATAATTAGAGAGACAACAGATGACTGTGTGCAGTATCGGTGTAAGCTTTTAGTTGCTCACTCCCCGTTTCGGTCACTGAGGTCCGCTGAGCAGCTTGCCCTGGAGGTGGCGAGAACCAAGCAAAAGCTCGGGGGTGACAGAGTTTTCTCAGTAGCAGCCCTACCTTTTAAGAATGCACTGCCTATTGGATTAGGATGGCTTCCCCACTGTCGGGTTTTAAATCGCTTCTAAGGACTCGTCTGTTCTCAGTTGTCTTTAATTCAGTGTGAGACTGCATCTGTTTTTTAGTCACTTTTAAGTCAGTTTGAATTATTTGTGTTTATTTGTTTTTATGTCATGTTTTTATTTCTTTTATAATGAACCTTTAACTTATTTTCAGCCTTATAGGAAATTGCTGTTTTTGTTTTGGCTTGTTAAGCACTTTGGGCAGCTTTCATGCGTCTGTGCTATATAAATAAAGTTGACTTGACTAAAGAGCATTTAGTTTTCCACTGTTGCATCTTAATTCAGTTTTCAGGTTAATAGATGTACAAATATAACACGATAAAGTTGGCATTCTCATCTCTGGCATATCCAGCTGAGTTTTAATTATGGATTCCCCGTGAATGACCTAAGCATCAAGCTTTAGCGTTTAACAGTTAAAAGTATTTTTTCTTAGTGGTCAGGGCTTATGTGAAAGAGCTGTTTATGCTTCATCAGTCAAGGATGTAGTCAGCTAAACAGTCAAAGCACATCCCCACAACACGTTGGTGCACCTCTCCTGGGTAAAAGAAGCTTCCGAATGTTGAGGTTTGATTGCTGCTGCCTTATTACGCTCAGCTGGAGTGCACTCCGACACTTGAGTGCATATATCGTACACGCTATGCAATATTGTATGAAAACAAGTGGGCTTCTAGAAAACACTTCTGCTAAGACATCTGTTGTTTCTGCATATTACAGAAGCCTCAATAAATTAGCAAAGCCAGACTTAAATCTGCTTTAGAAATGAAGAA
The DNA here is from genome assembly GCA_006942095.1 of Nothobranchius kuhntae. Classification (NCBI taxonomy): domain Eukaryota; kingdom Metazoa; phylum Chordata; class Actinopteri; order Cyprinodontiformes; family Nothobranchiidae; genus Nothobranchius; species Nothobranchius kuhntae. The sequence continues at coordinate 370,767 of SSNQ01000272.1, read as the reverse complement.
TTCTTTTCTTTTTACTCAGGAACAGATGTGTGAGTCCGCCTGACGCTGGATAACAGCTTGTTTTGTTGGGAACAATCATCCTGATCGTGGCTTGTCTTTGGACATCTTGGTCTCCAGTCTGACATGATTAAGCAGTGGACTCCTCATTATTCATGATAAAGCATGAAAAATGGGTCTTGGTAATATCTTTGTAGGGAGGCTAAGGAGGTTTATAGTCAGGGCTGGTGGCATACTGGCACCCTGTGTGGAGAAGCCGTGCATCCATGGCACAGGGCAGGAGAATGTCTCCGGGGTGTTTGATGAGAACGTAAGCATAGCAGCGATACGACTGTTAAGGGATTCTTAATCTGTGCCAATCCAGCTGGATGTAAGCGGGCGTTTGTGTCGCAGAGCAGTCGTTTTCCTGTGAGATGCATCAGTCAGCTGTTTAACAAAACATTCAAGTGACTTACAAGGCATCAGAATGGGATTTTTGAGCATCTAACATGGAAAAGTAGTATTAAAAATATTTGATTGTAAATTTAAAAAGCTGCTATGAGGTAGATGAAATTCTGCTGATTTTTCTATGAGGGAGTATCACCTCATTATGGTTAGTTTTTGTGTCCAAGTGGCCAAAAGTAACAGGCCACGTGTTATCTTTACTATGCAGGTTAATTAAGGTCAGTGAATCTAATCTAAGAACAGATTTACCTTGATTTCATGAGATGAAGTGAAATTGCATCATGTTGGCTGGACTACCCCTCATTTACAGTGAAACTGATGTGTTCTGGTTTCCGTGGCCATGGCTTCCGCGTAGACCAGAAGCCCTAACCCAAGTCTATATAATTAAAAGAAATGTGGTTGTCTCTGAAGCCGGAAAGATTGCCATGATGATGGTGTTCTGTCCAGCTGGTCCAGTGGAGCTGTAGCGTTAGCGCGTTCCTGGGACTCCACTGCCTTGCAGCCCCGATGCGACCGGCATCGGTGGGCTTCGTCTGGGCTGTTAGCTCTGTTGCTTACGTGGTCGTCTTTGAAGCCGGAAACAGGTTCACAGCGCCGACGCGCAGCTGGTCGTTTCACCGCATTCAAACGAGGATAGCTGTCATTAGTGGCAGAGCTTAATTTGAAACTGACTTATTTTGAAAGGACGCATTCTGGTAACTGTTTGCTAGGATCCTGCAACTCAATTGTTAAGCTACCTTTATAGCTAACAAGCCTTTAGTTTAGCGCCAATGTTCGAAGTACAAAACGAGAAAATCAAGGCAGAAGAGGCCAAAAGCAATGGAGAACTTTCTTGGATTACCTTTTTAAAACATTCGCTGTGCTGCAGCGGTATTCTCAGTGGTTTTGTGTGCTATTTGCAATTGAAAATGTCCCTGCTGTGCTGAAGAACTGCAGAAACTCAGTGAGTACAGCCCACTGTGTGTGTGTGTGTGTGTGTGTGTGTGTGTGTGTGTGTGTGTGTTCGTCCGAGTCCAGCGCAGTCGTCTCAGCCCTGTCTCAGACGATCCTTGGGAGACGGCTGCTTTTATCGTTTTTTTTCCTGAAGACTGCTTACATGCCATGCTGAAAAGGGACTTGGGTAACCAATCACAGCTTTTACAATGCCATGCCCCCTCATATAATCCGTGCATGTGCACCGGCACGCAAACTAGTGGTTTATAAATGAATGCGCACGTTCTGGGGCCACAAAGAGGGGGCCCGCGGGCCGCCTATTGAGTACCACTGGCCTATGCTATTTTTGACATTAGCCACTACATCTGACATGGCGGCACTGCACTGCAACCCAGTCTCGGCCATGCCCCCTACTGCCTTGATCACTCTAGTGCCGACATGGCTCAGCACCGCTCTCCGCCAAAAATATATTTCTCCGTTCCTTCTGTCCTGTGATGAAGGAGGTGGGGACAACCACCTGAAATGACTGTTCTGAGGCAAAGGAGCTAGAGTCACTATCAGGAACTAGGAGATGCTGCCTTTTCTCAATCTAAGCAAAACGTGTGTTTGCAAGTGTGTGTGTGTGCTTTTCCATCAGCTTCATCTAAGGCTCAGGCATCTGGTCAGGATGCGTCCTGGACGCCTTCCTGGTGAGGTTTTCCTGCCTGTCCAACCGGGAGGAGGCCTAAAGGTAGACCCAGGACACGGTGGAGGGACTATGTCTCTCACCTGGCCAGGGAACGCCTTGGGATTCCCCCGGAGGAGTTGGCCCAAGTAGCTGAGGAGAGGGAAGTCTGGGCCTCGACTTAGGCTACTGCCCCCGCGACCCGACTCCGGATGAGTGGATGAAAAAGGATGGATGGATGGATGCTTCATCTAAGTGGGCAGATGTGTATTTGTGTATGCGTGTGTTTGCTAGTGGCTCCATCAGAGCGGGGTGTATTTATGTGGGAGCGTGTTTGTTTTGATTGGGGAGTTAGCAAGCGTGTCGGGTGGTGAGGTAGAGCAGTCTGTGCAACTCACTGCCGTAGCGCCGCCCTCCCGGTCCACCAGGCGTAGCCTCCTTCTGATGCCTTTTTAAACAGTAAATGTGGGTAGAGTAAGACTCTGGTAAGGGGGTGACTTACTCTTTAAAGTAAAATTGTCCTTATGTTAACACGTTGTGTTTTTTCTGGAATCTAACCCCGACTGTTCACTGGCCTGTGACTGCATCGGCATTATGTGGAAACTTTTTCTTTTCAGAACTTAAGACTCTAAGAAAGACTATGGTAATCTGATTACATTTGTACCTTGTTTCTAAAAATAAATGTAAATGAAAACCATGTTACTAACGGGTGCTGTGTGTATTCTGCTATCTCCAACGGTGAACTCCTGTATTCTCACGTCAGGGCTCGATGTACTCTCTGAACTACTTGATCAGTGTGTGTGTGTGTGTGTGTGTGTGTGTGTGTGTGTGTGTGTGTGTGTGTGTGTGTGTGTGTGTGTGTGTGGGTGTGTGTGTGTATGTGTGTGTGCGCGCGTGTGTGTGTGTGTGTGTGCGTGGGTGTGTGTGTGTGTGTGTGCGTGGGTGCACGGGTGTGTGTGCGTGTGCGTGTGTGTGTGTGTGTGTGTGTGTGTGTGTGTGTGTGTGTGTGTGTGTGTGTAAAACTTGCTTCAGCCAGGCCCCTCGGGTGTTTGGAGTTGCTCTCTTCCTGGTGTTGTGCCGACTAATGGCTGATTAATGACGGTTCTGCTGTTTGGGTCTAACTGAGCTTTTGTTTGTTCAGAACCCTAAAAATATGTAAATCTAATGGATTTAACTTTTAAGCTCACTGCAGGATATGTGTAAAACATTTTGGATCTAGTTTATTCAACTGATCATTTATAAAGAAATAAAAAATGCTAGATTTAAATATTTTCCACAAACACAACTGGAGCAAATGGCTACATTTCATTAGACGATGAAAGGCGGGGACGACGGTGGCAGGAGTTTAGCGCTCGTCTCATAACCAGAGGGTTACAGGATTGAGTCCCGCTCAGCCTGCCGCAGTATTTACGTCTTTAGGCAAGACACTTAACCTGTCAGCGTGCCCCAGGGCAGCTGTCTTTTCTGAAGACACTATTCACTCTCTCTTTCTTAACATTTTTTAATCACAATTGTCTATTTTTTGCTCGTTTTAAATATATTTTTAACCATTTTCTAAATTATTCTTTATCTTTTTACATTTTTTGTTTTTGTGAAGCGCCTCGTGATTTTTATCTTGAGAGGCGCTATATAGAAATGATATTTTCTTCTTCTTCTGTGGCTACACTGTAGCTCATCACCACAGGTGTGAATGGGTGAGCATGAATGGATGTGTTGTGAAATGCCTTGGGGGTTGCAGAACCCTAGAAAATGGGCAGGATAATCTAGCCGTGTGAAGCGATCTTAGCTGGGTTACAGTGGGACAGAAGGAGCTTTTAGAGAACCAGTCATCCACAGCATGAGCAGAGTAGTGGTCAACTTAACAACAAGCAGCTGAAGCTCAGAGCACATCTATTGCATGACATGTAAAAAAATTGGATTAATTCACTGAGGTGCTAAGGAGAAACTAGCTTCATAGTTAGAAGTTCATGTCACACGCCACTGTGCCATGTGGTTCTCAAACATCACCAGTCATACTCAAATCCACCAGCGCTTGAGTCACACGGTCCCTTTTCGTCCTGTTTGGGATGCCAGGCGTTTCATTCTTTGCATTAGAAAAGCTTATGTCTTCAGAAAAGACGCTGCCAGCTGCTGAAGTCAAAGCTCTGCCAGACGAAAGATGAGACAGCTGCTATGGGTGTTTTTGCTGATTGCCAGAAGTTCTCAGCAAAGTCCATAGGGGAACTTTAGAGCACTCGTTCAGTCAGACAGGCATGCTTTCTTCATGCTAGCTCGCGGATGCGGTCCTGCTCGGAGAGATAGGAGTAGGCATTCTGATCAGTGTGCACTTGCACAAAGGCGTTGCTCGCCGTCTTCAGCTCCTCATATGGAAGAGCCTCTTTGATCATAACACAAACCTGACTGGAAACCCATTTTTTCCTCTTCTAGATGTGGGGGGAATGCCTCCGATTTCCAGAGACCTTCCTGTCAGAACGAGATGCTGCTGTGTTCACATTATCCTCTGTCTTGTGCTTTACTGTGGCTTCAATCCAAAATAGATAGTGTGGAGTCAGTCACACAGCTTGTGTGACTGAGAGTGTGTGAACCTCGCTTTCTGCTGCAGAGATGATCAGAAGCTGTGAGAACGGGAAAAGCTAGCATCTGCTGAAGCCTGGTCTGTAATCTGGATGATTTTCATCTGGCAGATGTACCCTTTTGTTGCTTCTTGGGCCCTGATAAAATCTCCCTAATGTTTGATAAACATGTATATAATATGGTATCACAAGTACTCTCTGGTGGGGTGTTGGGTAAATAGGCAAACACTCACTCTGAACTACGAACCCACGCAGGAAAATAAAACCTGATTCTTACACAACAACCAATGCAGCCTGCACGTCACACCTATTCCTGCAGGTTGTTACTGGAGAAGAAGCTCGATGCCTCTGACACCGTTTTGGAAACACTCCTGATTGATGACCCGTTTGAAGTGAGGTCCAGGGATGAACGATGTGGTTTCCCCCCAAATGCAGCCCCAGCAGGCCCGTGACCTCCAATAACCTTGACTTTAGGCTGCTCTGCGTCTTCCCCAGCGTGAAGCACAGTGGAAACAGTTGTCTCCATTCGACTGCCCTTATAAACACTGGTTTGGGTCTGAAAGTAGCGGGTGGACTTGAGCTCCAGGCCTTCGTAAGCAGTCTGTGTGACGCAGGGGCAGCAGCGGAACGCTTGTCTAAAACCGGCACGAAACCTGTGGGGACAAAAATAAGACAAGCTTGGTTCAGATGAAACAGCAGCTTGTCCTTTCATCAGTCTGAAAATCAAATCACTTGTTTCACTCTACCAAATGGAGGTCTGAATCAAACCATCATTTACAACATCTGCTCAGTTCCACTCGTTTAACCCTTTCATGCATGACTTATTTAATCTTCAACCATGTTTTTAACTATTGTTTCACTGTTTCACCTTTAAGTATGAGTGAAACAAACTTCTTTTTAACTTGTTTTAACATTTATTGACAAATTGTTTATTACATGTCCACCTCATTGTGCATGAAAGGGTTAAAGCGGTGGCATTCAACTGCAGGCCCGAAGGGCCGGTGTCCGGCCCGTTTTAGTTTGAACTCTGCTTCAACACACCTGATTTCAATCAGCAGGTGATTAACAGGGTTCTGCAGAGCCCGATGAGCTGCTGCACAGGTGACTCACCCACTGAGTCAAGTGTGTCGGAGCAGAGAAACCACTAAAACATGCTGAACACTGACCAGGCCTGGAATCCAATCCCCCTGCTTTAAAGGGCACATTTTGTTAACAGAGATGGAAACACTACGACGGTCAGAACAAAACCTGGACAGCTCAGTGGGCAGCACTGCTGCTCTGCATGGAGGTGGCTTCTTCTGGAAATTGGCTGGCAAACAGAAATTCCAGTGGGAATGTCGATTTTGGTGAATTTAATGTTACTTGGATTTGATTTCTGTTATACAGGAGCAATCTGAAAACTGAGCCCTTAGGCAGGTAGACAGAGTATTGAAGAAGAAGCTGATTTAATTTGATTCAAGGCTAAAGATGTTAGCTTGTGACAGTGTTAGTGAACCACAGTCACGTTTTTATCAGTCCTTCAATCCCACCTTTTACTCCACGTATCTCAGGTCAAACAATGGACATGAAGGAAAGCAGATCTACCAAGTAACACCCTCCAGCTCCTCACAGAGAGATCCTAAGGTTTTCCCAGGCCAGTGGGATGTGTCTGAAAAACCACCTGAGAGAGGAAACCAGGAGGCCGTCTGATCAATGCTCGTAACCCCTTAGGCCCAGTTCACACCGCAAGATAATCATGTCGATATTTGACCTGATCCTCTCCTGAAAATCTTAAGGACGTGCCGTAATGGTTCTAGAGATAATCTTATCAGACATTCCTGCTGTGTGTGGTGTGTTACACGAGCTCTGGTCTGCTTGAAAGAATGTTGAGACTGCTCTGATCATGAATCCAAACTTACAAATGTGTTGGATTAGTATTTTTCGTGTTTGAAAGTAATCTGATATTTTTGTCATCCAGCAATGTGAACTGGACCTTATCTGACTCTTTTCAATTAGAGCAATAGCTCCACAACGGGGTGATGGTGGTGGAGGAGTTAAGTGTCAGCCTCACTGTCAAAAGGTCGCAGGTTTGAGCCCTGCTCAGTCTGTCTCTGCTGTTGTGTCCTTGGGCAAAAGGCTTAACCCACCTTGCCTGCTGGTGATGGTCAGAGGGACCAATGGCACCTGTGCTCGGGAGCCTCACTTCTGTCAGTGTGTCCCAGGGCACCAGCGAGGTGTGTGTGTGTGTGTGTGTGTGTGTGTGTGTGTGTGTGTGTGTATGACTGATTGTGTTGTACAGGACCTTGAGGGGTTCCAGGACTCTAGAAGGTGCCGTATCAAACACAGGCCATTTACCATGGAGCTTCTCACCCTACTCATAAGGAGAAGCTCATCTCAACCGCTTCTCTTCCAGCTTGTTCTTTCAGGACCCAAATCTCATTACCAGAGGTGAAACAGCACATTGAGAGCCTCATCTCTCAGCCCATCTCCTTAATTACAACAAACCAGAGGACTGTTCTCATTATGAACCCCTCATCTCTCTCTACTCTGCACCACTCATAAACAAAGATAGTTTAACTCCTCCACTTGCTCCCAGAGGGATCATTCCACGTTTATTTCTGGTAGAGAACCATGGCTTCAAATTTAGAGGAGTGAAGTTTCATCCTGGCCTTTAAACTCTGCTGCAGCCACCCCAGAGCACGCTGAAGGTCGTTGCACCGAAGACTTCAACATTATCAGAAGCAGATAAGAAACTCTGAGCTTCCCATAGCAAACATGACATTTTGGACACATACAAAGACCTTGGGACAAGCTCTATCTTTCAATGCGCCATGCCTTCCCCTGAGTTCTCAGAGTCTTCCCCCTTCAGTAACCAAACATCCCGATCCCACCCAATGCAATCTCAATACCATCCGCTCCCGTGGGATCCCAATGCCGTTGCAGGGCTCTGCTTTGCACCTTCTTTGCCCTCCATGCGTACTCTTCTACATCTACCACCTAATCAGAATAAGGCTATTCCTCATAACCACATTCTCCAGGTAAAGTCTGCATTGCCATTAAAAGGAACGATGGAAACCCCCAGATGGTGCCACTCCAAAGACACCAACCAGAGGCTTAAACAAGGCTGGGTAATTTGAACTGCAGTCTGGTGCATAAGAACTGTTTTCTCCTGCAACTTCTAACCAGGGAGGAGATATCCTGTCCTTCACAGAACTCTTCAGGTCTCTTGTGATTATCCTCATACCAGCCATCAGGAGGGCCATCTCTGTCCTAGGATGCCCCCCTCAATCCATTGCAGGAGGTGGGAGACAGAAGGACTCTAAACTCTAAATGTCTTAGTCTTTAGGTTCTGTGGAGGCCCGTTAATTATCTGTTGATTCAAATCAGGTGTGTTGGAATAGAGAAAACTCTGAAGCATGCAGAATGACGGTCCTGACAAGACTGGGTACCACTGTCATTAGGGACATCTGTTGAGCCATTAAAAGAATACTTTGCAAGTTTTTCATATTTTTTAATCATTTTCTTGAGCCAGTTTGTGCTAAAACGACCCTTTACAGGGTTAATGAAAGGCCATTCAGCCCCTATCACCCCTGTGGCCAAAATGCTGCACTTGCAACGTCACAGTTGCCGGTCTGGTCTGTTGGGACTTACCTGGTGCTACTGTCTGGCATCAGCATGTTTCCTGCATTTGTAAGATCATGAACACAGCTGATTTGTTTAATTTAGTGATGAATTACTCTTACAGACATGTAGGAATGCTGAGAGACGTTTCAGCTGTTAGATTAAGGTGTTAAAAAGACAAATGCACAGCGAGGAGATAGGGTTTGGATTTGCTTCTACAAACTGACACCAGGGGGTAAACTGCCTAGTATTCCTTTCATAGCTCAGAACTAGATGGAGTGGTCTGGCGACTGGAGGAACGTGTTTTGGCCAGCTGGTTGTGTGTTAAGATCGTGGCCACATTGATATCCAATGTAAGGAAACAGTCAGATGCAGATCTACATACACAAGGACACAAACTGTTTAAATTAGACCCACAAGCCTGCACTGCAGTTAGGACGGAGCCACAGCACGAACATTTCATATGCTAAAATGATCTGCTGGTAAAAAACTGACAGCTCTGGGACATATTTTACTTCAGTCCAACCACATTGTTTAAGAACCGAGGCTTGAGAGTCTGGACAGGCTGATGACTACATAAAAGCTGCGATCCAACTCTCATGTTCTAGTTTCACGACCTTATTGACTTACTGAGTAAAAACAACAAGTTAGTTTTGTCTCCAGACCAGCATGAAGAGAGGCTGCGATGCAGAACAATGTTTGATTACAGGCAACGCGCTGACCTGACCATCTGTCTGAGATTCTCTTTATTAGAGTCCAACATTACAACACCAAAAGTAACACACACACACACACACACACACACACACACACACACACACACACACACACACACACACACACACACACACACACACACACACACACACACACACACACACACACACACACATCATCTTTTGTATGACCTTCTTCACCACTCTCTCTTTATTCTGCTCTCCCCACCTATTCCACCTTCCTCAGGATCCACTGATTTCCCTCTTTCCTGTTCACTCTCTCTCTTTCTTAACATTTTTTTAATCACAATTGTCTATTTTTTGCTCATTTTAAATATATTTTTAACCATTTTCTAAATTCTTTTTTATATTCTTTACATTTTTTTGTTTTTGTGAAGCGCCTCGTGAGAGGAGCTATAGAAATGATATTTTCTTCTTCTTCTCTCTCCCTCTCTCTCTCTCTCCACACACACACACACATGCACACACGCACACACACACACACACACACACACACACACACACACACACACACACACACACACACACACACACACACACACACACACACACACACACACACACACACACGCATGCACACACACACACACACACAGTTGAAGAGAATACTACTAATAAAATGAAGCTTGATAATGGGGAGGAGGTGGAACTATGCAATCATAGACATCAGTCACAAACCTTTTAAAAAGTTAAAGTTTACCTTGGCTAGACTCCACCTGTGGAAACCTTCTGACATTTTCCTGACAAGTAACCTCATCGAGAGCAAACACAGCCTCCGCTGTCGTGACTGAGTTTACAACTGCTGTCACTGAAAGCAGCAGCATGTCTGCTTTTCTTTTGTGATGAGAAAACCAGAGTGTGTGGCTGCATTTATGAGGGAAAGCAAGTTAAATGGTCTGTCGCCTTTGCTGAAAGTAAATAACGACTGGGCGAAGGAATAGGAGACAGAAAGTCTAGATTTCTGCTGAACTCTAAAGCAGAAAAAGCTCAAAGTTTGGCTGACAGAACAAAAACCATGCTGCGAAATTCATTAGCTTATTTTCTAGTTTTATAAGGTCACTTTTTCTACATCAGTTTGAGATAAACAATCTCTGAATTTCAGACCAAAAACTTGGTTGATTTGTGTTTTAACTGATATCTCCTCCAAGATCACGTCTAACAGGAGGAATCCTTCTCGTCAGGTAGAGATGAGTAGATCCTCTCTGGATAAAGGATGAATATTTCTGTGACACTGGCAGATCCGAGTGCTTTGGTGTGTGACGGAGATGACACACCTGTCGTTGAGGCAGCAGTAGATGATGGGGTTGTACATCGTGGAGCTCATGGCCAACCACATGATGGCCAGGTAGACCTGCTGGATGAACGCTTCTTCAGACATCTCAGGGAAAAACTGGTGCAGCAGGAAGTAGACATGGTAGGGCAGCCAGCAGAGCGCGAACGTACACACCACAACAATCATCATCTTCACCACCTGTGGGAACAAGAACATCCTCAGCAATAACAGCTGTTTTCTGTACAACCCGTGTGTCCCTCTCCTGGTTGCAGACACTTGATGTCACGGCTGCAGCTCGGGGTCCGTTAATGGATTTCAGGCTGTGCCTGGAATCATCATGCTGTTTCTCCTATCATTAATCTCTCCTCGCCAGCTCGATTTAAAATACAATTATCTTACATTTAGATGCAAAAGTGGACCAGCGTCTCATCAGTGTGGTGATAAAGTCTCATTTGTTGAATTTAAGGTGATTATCACATCTTAAGTTCATTCTCACTCAATACAAACTTGCAAACGAAGCCCATAGTTTTACCACTTCTTGGCTGGATTACCAGAACACACTCCTGTCTCTGTCAGTCACCTGCAGCTGATGCAAAACGCAGAGCTCTCAAGCCCAATGCAATGAGCATAGGTCACACACACTCTCCTGATTTAACAGAGACACAGCATTCCTCGCACAGAAAAATAACGCAGCCCATAATGAATGGGCTGCGTTTAGCGGAGCATGCACCGCTCCAAAAGCCATGAGGGTACTTTTAAATCTAAACACATTAATGTGTTTATTATCTGTATTCTTCCTGAACAGGTGATGTTTGGCTGATAAGGAAAAGAGGGTTGTGATTTAAAGAGGTCATTCATTCATATTTTACAGTGGTCTCTAGTAGGAATGAATGCCTTTTAAGTCATACCCTCAAGAAAAAAAAGCTCCAGTGCGCCTGTTTCAGCATGGAGGAGAGAGTGGCAGAACACAGTCTTATTTCCTGATGTTTGGACATCTCTCCTCTGATTGGCTAACAGCAATGTGACTCTACCACTGACTCTGCTTTGTAATGTCGATGTTTTATCTCCACAAATAACACAATCCTAGAGGATTTCTGCTGTGTGGTGTAGTTGCTAATGCTAATGGTTAGCTTATACTAGCCGAGACACTCTCTGCTGTTTCCTGGACGCTAAACCAACATCAGTCTTCCCCGTCGTGAGCTAAGATGAGCGAGTCCATGAATGTTAAGTGACAGTGTGACATAGATCTGTCAGGATTTTCTGATCCTAGAGTTTCACCGTCTATTTTCTATCAGAAGCTAAAGCAGGAGATAGGTGTAGGAGACTATTTTCATTAGGGATGTCCCAGTCCCGATCCCTGGATCAAATCGGGCCAATCTTTTCATATTTTTCAGTGATCGGAGATCTGAAATCATAACTGAATCTTGCCAATCTCAACAACATATAACCACAGCTCCAGCAGATGGAAGGAGATCTCTACTGCAGTTGCCAAGCACATCTGCAAAGATGTAGCTCCAGTCTGCACGGTCGACATACGTAGGTTTTGTGAGATGGTGCAAACACTCGACCTAAGATACAAACTTTGAATTGAATGAAAGAAATAATGCTTTATTGTCATTACTACTGCACAAGTCATCGGATTTAGATTATGATCAAGATTTTGGTGGCCATAAATTAACCTGATTGTCAGCAATATTTACATTCCAAACGCGAGCTATTCTGCTTGGGCGAAAGCATGGCTAAAGCTTCAATAACCCTTCTACTGTGGTTGTGTCGGCGCGACACAAAATGGCTTCCATATTTTGAACTGCCATAACTCTTTGACCATTTGCGCAAATCAACATAATTCCAGCTGATTCTGAAAGCTGAGACTGCGCCTTCCAGTGGTGTACAATTCATTATGGTAAAGTTACGCAAGTCCCTGCCAGGGAACCAGGAAATAAACACTCTGCAGTTAAAACAATAGAGCGGTGAAATTGTTTTGGACGCGTATCTCTTCTACTGGTGCAAATAATAATTATTTCCTTTAAAAAAAATTACTTTGTTTGTATATAGTAATTTAATAATAGATTTAGTCACATTTGACATCGCTTCACTGTTCTTTTACTTGTTTGATCACCTGTAGTTAATTATTTTTCACCTGCATTTTTCACGGAAGTTTTTTTTATTATTTTATGTTAGATTTGTTTTTGTAAATAATGGAAGAAATCAGGAAATCTTCTAGAAAGAGGAAACTTCCCTCAAGATTTGTTGATGAGGACCAAGATGTGCACTACATCAGTAGTACATCACAAATGCAGTAGGCTACGTATATCTGCACCAAATTTGTTCCAAGCTACACACGTTCCAGTTTCTGTCTAGTATATCTGCTAATACTATTACATACTATTATATACAACTACTGCTACTTCCAGGAAAACAAAACCTCCATGTACATCTGTGGTTGAGGATTCAGGTGTGGACGAAGATGATTTTCCATCACAGCTGCAGTGAGTTTATCTACAGTTCAAATATTTTTCTAGCTTTAGTTTAGTTTTTTTTTTTTTACAGTTTTCATTTTCTAGTATTTACTGCTTGAATATGTTTTATAAAATCTGATATATTTATACTTTTAGAGATTCTTCTGATGAAGAGCCATCCACCATCACCAGCAACAGGCAACGTCAGAGACGCTGCTGGAGACGCTCCACATCTTCTGGACTCCTGGTAAACAGAGTCAGACCCAGGTACCATCGACCCACGACACCCAGATTTATCCCCAGAAGAACACCTGGCTCTCAGCTACCTCTCACCACCAGCTCCATAAACAAATCAGCAACAAGTAGCAGGAGGCCATGAAACATACACAGGAGGCCTTTTCTGTATAAACTGTAATTATTTCCGTTAAATTGCACTTTGAGATTGCTCTCTGCAAAAACATATTTAGTTAGCACTTTGAAATATAAAAGTATAGTATGTAGAATAGGAGTTTTTGGAGGGATCTTGCAGTATTTATAATCTATTCTAAAGTTTCATTTTTCACAGAAAAGTGTTGCAACATTGTTTGTAATTGGTGCAAAAAAATACATATTTTACCAGATAAGATGAATGATGGTGATTAATAATCGTGATTACAATATTGATCAGAATAATCGTGATTATTATTTTGGTCACAATCGTGCAGCCCTAATCGTTATATCATTTTCAGACTATATAGTGAGTTATATCAGGATATGGACATTTTTGTCATATTGCCCCACCCTAGGGAGGATGAATAATTGGACATATTTCTCTTTGCACCATAAACATTAGTGAGAACAGAGTGAGGCCATAACGTTTATAATAACATCCATAATCCCACCCCTAATCCCAGCAGACACAATCTCACTCTGACCTTTACATCAAACCTGAGAGCTCTGAAATTCTCACTTTTATTTCCTGGATCAGTTAGAGATATTGACAATTTTTTTTTTTTTGCTATTCCTGCTCTTATCCAGTAACACAAAAGGAATAGAGGAAGAGAGTGCAGTGAGGTGATGGAGCTCATTCGTCTATAAAGGACAACAGACTGAGCTTTAGTTTGACTTTTGAATCAGATTAGAAGATTTAAAAACAGTTTGATCTTTCAAAATAGATTTTAAATTATTATTACTTGATTATTTCAATCAGTGCAATAATTAGATAATTATCTAGAGCACAAGTTCTTTTTTTGTTTTGGGAACTTTTTATTTTTTAATTAGAACAACAACATTTACATGGAGATGCATTCGCGTTTCCTCTTCCCCTTCTCCAGAGCAGTGTTTCCCTGAACAAAAGTTCGAGCCGTTTGTGTCTCCATACAAAATCAGCTCTTTCTTAGATGTCAGAAAGTCACGACTGCTTTGGCAGTGAGTGATATCCAAGGTTCCTATACGAGGATCTTTCATGACGTCAGTGTTTATGTTTCCCGCATAGCATCATGGTAGTATGTGGCAAGAAGCAACGCATTTTGCCTGTAATTCTGTTGTTTTGCACATTCAGAGGAAGATTCAGCAAAGCAGATGGATTATTCCTGCTGTGTGCTTTAATGTCTTGCCCGTGGGAGGTTTGATAAAAAGTGTTACGTACCGTGCCCCTTTTCGGCCACAAGATGGCCTCAGTGGCTTCTGCCTCGCCCATCTCCTGGTGCTCAGCTGGATGGCTGATCACTTACCAGCTGTTAAAAGCTGCTTTCAGCCATCAGTTCTTGGAGAAGGTCCAAGGGTAGTATAGACTCAGCTGAGTTTGTACTGCTCTCTTCTCCTCGTTTGCTATTTAACTCATTTTGCTCGGTAGACTTCGGTGTTTGACTCGTTTTGGAATTTGGATTTAGGATTAAGACAATTTGGTATTCTGACTTCGGACCGGCTTTAGACTTTGACCTTGGATCTCCCCTTTTGTATTCATAAATTTATTATTCTCGGTTTTCTTCCCACCCCCTTCTGGGGTATCGCTTTTCGTTTCTCCTTTTTGAATATAGTATTGGTTTGTCGGTTCTTTGAAATATCCATTCGTTGTGTAATAAAATTCTTTGTTTTTTAAGCGACACATCACTCTGATTATTATTTAACCCACACACTAATTTTATTACTCCCCTCCTCATCTCTCCTAGAGAGCCGGGGACGTAATAAAAAGTTTTATTGAAATTTCCATCGTAAACGACCGCAAAATCTGTAAGAGATGATAGGAAGCGATCAAGTGTCTCAATCCGCAATCATAATAAAAATAAATGAAGATTAATGAAGACTTCTGGGCTTTGCAGTCGCTGTGAGGATTTATCCATTTTCTTTGGCCGTCACCCGGGTGATGTACGCAACGCTGTGGCCCTGCTCGTCAGAGCTAACTGCTGCTATTAGCATGACCACGGCTTTCTGTTTACAGAAGAGATCGGCTCAACTTCCCTAAAACAAAATAATGAAGACCTCCAGACATTTGAAAGACTTTAATGTTTTGTGAGTCAAGAGTACAGGTCTTCCTGTTGAATAGGAATAAGTGTCTCCTCCGCGGATTTGTGATGAAAACTTATGGAGCTAGGATTGGGACAATATTCAATGTAACTTGTAACAAGTTTTGTAACTTGGAACATGTTTCATGACACGTAACTTTGGATTCGTAACTTGTAACTTTAGTTTTCTAACTTGTAAATCTCAATTTGTACTTGTATTTCTTGTTTTGTAACAGGAAATTTTCATTTTGTACATGTAGTTTTTTATTTTGTAAAGTCAAACTTTTATTTTGTACATTTACTACTCATTTTGTAACATCAAACATTCATTCAGAAACATGAAACTTTCGGTTTTTACCTAGCAGACTTCCAAAATAAAAAATAAATGTACAAGTTTGAAATCAAAACTCTCAAAACACACATTTCATTCTACAGGTACAAACCTCAAATCTACAGTTACGGATCTTTTTGTCTCGATTCTAGCGTCAGTGGGAGAAACTTGGGTGGAACCAATGAGAGCACGAGTCTTAGCTACCAATCACGTTTCTCGAATTCCTGTCCAATCATTGGGAGAGGAGGGCAGGGTTCTGTCAGAGCTGTAGAGAGAGTTGCGACACTCCAATAGACTCCTATGGAATGGGGAAGTCACGTGGTTTATGTAGCTTCGAATAGTTCCAAACAGCCCCCGCTGCTGCATTGACCGTAGTTCATTTTCGGTGTTTCGGAAGGATTTTCTCTGGTAAGTTGATGAAATGTCATCATTTTGTTGCATTGTGAAGCGTTAGCTAACTGCTTCGTACCAAAATAAGCCAACGATGATATTTTATGTTGCCAGTTTTAGCTAGATAACCTTTAATGAGCTAACTGTGTGCAGCTTGTTGATTGTGAGCAGGAGGACGAGCTGCAGACGGGTTTATTTCAGTTTGTTTGATTCTACGTTTTAACAATATTCCCCACAGTTTGAAATAGGTTATAAACTTTTGACATTATTAGTTTTATTTGGGATTTCTTTGTACAATACGTTGCTGGTTACAGAACTTGTTACAAGTTACATTGAATATTGTCCCAATCCTAGCTCCATAAAAACTCCGGCAAATCAGACCAACGTTTTCCATCATCCCAGAGCTCTTACAGGCTTTCAACAACCTTAATTTGCTCTTCAATAAAGACTTGAAGCCTCTCTCTAAACCTCCTCTTGTCTTTGGACGTTGACGTGTTTATATATGAAGGATTTTGTCTGTAAACTCTCCTTAAAGTGTACGTCGCATATTGATAGCAGCTTGTTCTTGCCACCCAGCCACTCTCGCACAAAGATGAAAAAAGATGTCAACAAAGATCCTCCTATAGATTTCTTCAAGTTAAATTGGAGTATTTTTAAAGGGCTTTTGTACCTCAAAGTATAAGTTCGTCTATTGCCATATTCCCAAGTGGAAAGAAACACTTTTTAATAGGGCTGCATGATATTAGGAAACCCTGCGATATGCGATAACAGTGATTAATATTGCGATGATGATATTACTTGAGATGAATAAAAACTTACCTCAGGAACAAAAATAATCAAAAACAAAGAAATGGAAAAGAAAATTACAAATAAATGTCATAAAAATGTGAAAAGATGTGAGGAAAGGGGAAAAGAAAATGAACAGGAAAAGGGAACCAGTGGATCCTGAGAAAAGCAGAATCAACAGAAAGAGCAGAACAAAGCTAACTCAGGTGTTTGCTAATCATGAAAATTAAGTGTCGTCCGCCTCGGGGGCAGGTATCTAACCTATGAGAACCCACCCAATTGGACAAACAGGGGAAGAGCTCGATTTGATTTGTTAAAAAAACATCATGCTTCCGTTTGATTGACAGAATGCTTTATGTGTAGCAAACATCTGAGCTGACCATTCATTATGATATTTATCTGTTCTTTGCTATATGCGTATTGTGCATGCTGATATCGCGATAACGATATATTTGCGATACATTGTGCAGCCCTACTTTTTAACCAACCCAGTCATTTTCCTGATCTGGCAGTACTCCTTCAGCTTTAGCTTGGCATAAAACAATGTAAGTGAATGGTACCAACTAGCCTTGAGTTTAAACATTACTCAGCGGCGATTCTAATTCTGCTTGGTGACCTGCAAGTGAAAATAATAATGCTATATGTTAATAATAATGTTTTATTCTGTTGAAGTTCAGCGTAATTAAATCGAGTTGGAGGACCAGGAGAGTGCGATGTATAATGTGGCATTCCATGACCAGAAGAAGCGTTGTTTTTTACAGTGCTCTGGGAACACAGCCCTGTGAATGATGTCATTGGAGGGATTTCTGCTGTTTTTTCCAATGTTGGGAGTTTAGTAACAGTGATTTTAAAGCAGCAGGAACACTGCTTAATTAATTTTCCTTCCATTCTGCTTCACCAGCAGCTCTTCTAATTTTACAGAAACTGGTAGTTTTGGGTGACATTTGCTGATGTCATTTCCTGCTGAGTTTCAGCCAATCAGTGTAAGGTAACCAAAAGTTCCACTCAGCTACTCTACCAGGCCTTTCCCAGTACCTACTGTACTCCTGTTCAGGTACTGCGTTGGTTCCTGAAAACGGTGATGTTCACACACATGCCGGGAAGTTCCGGTAAACTCACCCTGAAGTTCTGAGAGTGGAAACACACCTAATGGGAATACATGTGTGAGGAGCCTAAACTAAGAGGGTTTTTACAGAGGGGTTACATTAGCACAGGGAAAAACTAAATTTTTTGTAAAAACTTAAAGTATATTTAACACTGAAACCTTATTTAATCCCTACAACATACATTTTACATAACATAGAAATGTTAAAAAAACATTCTCTGTAGACTGGACAAACCCCAGCACTGCTCTGAAAAGCAGTTTCAGTTATGCTTTGTAGCTCTTTCATAGTAACAGCAGTTAAAACGTGATGTCAAGTTGTTGTTGTTATTGTTGTTGTTAGCCTCAAGGGCAACATGCCGATTATCACTTGTAAGTCGCTTTGGACAAAAGCGTCTGCTAAATACGTAAACATAAACATAAATCAGACCACACCTCGGTGGTAGTACTACAGATAAAACCCAGTGCTACCAGTGTTCCCACAGGTGTTGTCAGCTTTCTGTTGAAACCGCAACGAGTCATGCTGCACTACGCCGACCATCTCCACTGAGGATGTTTCAGCTACTTTAACAGAAAGACCTCAGCCGCTTTGAACTCTCAACACAAAATGAAAATATTGGATTCTTAGACACATCATTAGCTAGAACATTGCCGACTGCCAAAGGACAATAAATAATGTGAGGAGATGAAACAGATGTGAGAGGCTGCCTCATTAGAGTAGAAGAAGGATCCGTAACCTGTGAGCTGGAAATTTGTAGATTCAAAGATTAACACAGGCTCTGTCTCCTCCTCCTTTTCCCTTCTTGGGTTTTGCACGAGCTCTAAAATCTTACAGCTTTGATATGTTTTTGTTTCGTAAGAGTTAAAGTGGCTTTATGATGGCTTTGTTAGGCAAATAAAGCACAGTTCCTAATTCTCTTATCCATCAAAATGTCAGATCATGTTAAGTTTTTAGAATAGTGGATTCTTCCCCTTTCAGAAGCCTGAAATAGAAAAATCAGACACAAACGTCACTGGTAAACCAAGGGCCCTGAAAAAGAATGAAAAGTGAGTAGACGAAGGACAGAAGATGAAAAGGCTTTGGTTGGCTGAAAAGACAATGGGTGGGCTGGTAAACCACCGAGAGGAGAAGATGAAAGGAGAGAGAGCTGGAGGTCCAGTTTGAAATTATTATTTTACCAGCAGCAACATTTCAGCCAAACTCTGCTTAAGGGTAGAGATTACAATGGAGG
>SSNQ01000272.1:324707-343213 GCA_006942095.1 Nothobranchius kuhntae | reverse complement strand
CCCCCCCCCCCCCCCCCCCCCCCCGGCTCAGTATGAATATTCGTTTCTTGAGTTAATACGGTTTATTACCATTTTTCTTTTTAGGGCCCGAGGTGTTGTGGTGCTATGACAAAGTGTTTTGAGTCACTGCTGTGACTCCCCCCTCAACCGAGGAGCGGTTCGACAGAGCGGACCAACCTATTGGGATCTGTTTGGGCCGCTGCTCACTCGAGCATAACCGAGGATTTTAACCAGTGCTGGTGCTCCGCCGCCAGACGTTCTCCCACCCAGCGTGTTGGTTGGAGTGGAAAGGGAGATCCTTTCTCCCCTCTGACGCACGAGGATTCTGGAGCACTATTGTACATTTTAACAGAGTTTATTTTATTGTGGTTTTTAACTTTGATTTGTTTTGTCCATGCTGGAGCCAAGGGTGGTGGCAGTGGTTCTTCTGTGTGCGAGTTGGTGTGGGCCCCCCTTCACATCTGTGTGACTGTTCACTGGTGCTTCGGGTGATTTTTAGTATTTAGTTTGTGTTGTTGCTAGAACCTCCAGTGGGTCCACCTTACCTTGGTAAGCTCCAGCCTGGTAATACTAATTATTTTCTTTCCCTTGTTTTAATTCTTCCTTTCTATTTTTAAATTAGTAGTTTAAATTGCTGTCCTTTTAACAAAACATGAAATAAAATTGTGGAATGTGCGTACACCTTGTTTCTGCCGCCTTTGTGAGAGCACTGAACCTATGTGTGCCTAAAAGGTACCAATTTTATTTTCCTTGGGTGAAATTCCCAAGGTGGCATTGTTTTAATCTTTTTACTTAACATTCTGTTTAGTACCAGTAAACCCCATACCACCTTTGCCTCGCCACATTAAGATATTAGCTTCTATTTTGGGATGACGTATTAAAGTCTGGTCTGCTCCAGTGACTCCTCATGAACCTGACCACAACTCCCGTTACTGCAGCATTTGTTATTCCAGTCTGCAGGGCAGCGGATCGCAGATTCAGCCACACCATAAAACAGCAATAGGTCGGTCTGAGGCAGAAGTGAACCTCATGGCTATATCTTTTCCCTACAGACATTTGTTTACGCACAAGTAGGTGATCAGCTCAGGTTTACGCAGAGCAGAAGGAAGGAGAGCGCTCTGGCCGCACAGGTTAAACGTTCCTACTTTAAGAAAACCGTTAAATTTCATTGTTTATGTGCTACCTGGGCACTCTAAATATTTATTTAAAATGAAATCAAAGGAAATTGTAATGGTATCGAATGTTTACGAATTACTATTTAAAAAATGAAAGTGATGGGGAAAAAGGTCGCTCTATGACAGCTGCAGACGCGTTCCAGCGGAACCACGGCTCACGGGTGCACACGTGAGCACATCTGGGCTGGGCTGGGCAGCTATTTCGTGGCCACAAATAAGTATTTCGTGGGCACGTTATAGCTATTTCGTGGCCACGAAATACTATTTTGAGGCCACGTTATAGTTATAACGTGCCCACGAAATACTTGTTTGTGGCCACAATTTATTTATTTTTTGGACCATGTCATCAGAGGGGCTCCGTGGTTTTCCTCTCCACTGTCGCTTTATGCTTGCTTAGTATGAGGATTGCTGTAAATTGATGCAATTTGCTGGGTTCCTTATATAGGAAACATTATTTCTGATTGGCTTAATGAACTGACCTGAATTGGAATGTTTATTATGTGAAGTGCCTTGAGACGACTCTTGTCGTGATTTGGTGCTATATAAATAAACTTGAATTGAATTAATATTTTAGTCCAACGGTGTGGATCTTTTGACTTCATGGTTCATTTTAATACCAGTGGATGATGTTAGCCCTAGCTAGAGCAGTGCAGGGTTGTAACTCTACACAGTTGTAACTCCACTTTCAACCTGATAGGACAGTGGAAGGGTTCAAATAAATTTCTAATTTTAGTGTAACACATTGGCCAAACCAAGAGAATGAAAGCATAAAAGGGCCTTTTTATTTATGGAGGCAATTAGAACTATGATTACGTTACCATTTTTAATTACGATGCCTAAAAGTAACTGCTCGTTTATAAGTTATCAGGTTAGAGATGTAGGCGGGCCAGTCCAAACCATGTCTATGGGAGTATTAACCTCTAATAACGGAGATTTCAAGTAGTTCAAATAAATCACTGTTTAAATCATAGAGAAGGGCAACATAAAGAGATGAAACATTATAATGGCAGCGTAATTCGTAGACGTGTGACAGACCTTTCAGTGGTGACTTATACCGTACAGAGAATTTGTTCTAATACATTGTCACAACGCTCTCGCAGTGGCAGGCCCAGATGTAGGCAAGTGCAAGGAGGGGCAATGCCCCCCTAAAAATAGTGGCTGCCCCCCAAATGCGATGACATGTAGAAATCCCAAATTTCAAAAGATCTGATGAAAAAAGGTTAGAGTGCTCTCTCTCTCTCTCATTCAAAGTAGCTGCTGATTGGTAGATGCATAGGGAGGGTGTGGCCAGCCACTGCACTTGGTTGTCTGTTGTGTCACTCACTTCACACGCTCCCAGACAGTCAGCAGCAGAACAGAGACACACCGTTGTTATATGAGCTGAGCCACTGGTTGAAGTTTACTTCTGCTGTCGGTCACTGGAATTATTTGGTTACTTTTTCCTCAAGGTTTTAGTTTGCCTCGTTCTCTTCTTTAATTTGTTTTTGAAGTGAACCGAGTTGACATGCGCAGGTTTCTGGTTTCTAAACCTAGCTACACTGCTAAGGCACTAGCGGCAGAAGCCGGCTCGCCGCTGCTTCTCAACTCGCCACAACCAGTTGCACAAGCACCACAGCCCCTCCTGCTGTTCCCGTCGCTACCAACCCAGCCGTTGCTGTGGGTGACACAGGCCTGAATGGTAGCGCACCGTCCCAACCCACCGCTCTTGTTTTCCCAAGCGCCATTTTGGGAAGAACATGCGCTCATTTTGCCCTACCTGGTATGATATCATGAGAGACCATGGCTAGAATATTCAGTATAGCTGGATGCGTGCTTTTGTTTCCCATGTCGTAAGTTTGGAGGGAACAATGATAGGGATTTGGTTTTCACAAAACAAGAATTTAATAATTGGAAAACAGCACTGGAAACGGACAAGGGATTCACAAAGCATGCATTGTCAAGTGTTTCTTCTTTCTGTGAGGCGTCTACACTTGAAAAGACCAGACTTTGGCTTCACTCAGATATGTCTTTATTTGACCAGTTTCAGGATCATCATAAGTCAGTATCAGTATCAGTATCAGCATCAGGTGAAAACCTTTAAATACAAAAAGAGAACTGTTTAAAGATCACACACAGAAAAACATAATGCATTTTACAGGTAACACAAACTTAAGACATTTCAACCAACATCTGTAATTTAAATAGAAGGTGAGTACTTAAGTTCTAAGTAAAAGTATTCTTTAAGGTTTAAACATATTCTAGTATTTAAATTAAACAAGAAAAGTTTTATTTTCTCAGATTTTACTACCTTATACGTCTTTACTTTCACAGTTACTTTTTTCAGTATTTAACCTGTGTTTTTAAACATTTTAATTAAGGTTTTAATTAAGGATTGTTACAAATAATCTTATTTACATTTTAACTAAATTCAATAATTTCAGAATTTAAACAAGGAATCTTGGGTTACCATTTTTAAATATTGAATTTCTATAAATTGGGATGGAAACCCATATTTTCTGATAAACTTAACGAAAAACCAAACTTCCTCCTAACAGTTGTTTGCCACAAAACTTAGCTCAGAAAAAGGTCCATGTGAATCATCCCAAGAGCTTACCGATAGCCTGTCAAGATCAAAGTCCTCCTCACAGCTGAATTGTTTGCTTGCCATCTCAGTTGTCACACCCTGGTTGAATGACTGCTGCATGCATGAAGAAGCCACTAGTGGTGAGCTCTTGATTTCCTGATTTGGCTCACCTGGAGGAGCACACACCAGAGTTCACAAGCCCCCTCTGGCCAGTGTGAAGATTGCATGCACAGCTCATGTGCAGACACTGTGCAGCAGAGTCAGCATGAGGAGGAGACAGTTGACCTCTGCCAGGTCAGCATGACATGCATCAAGGCAATGCCACATAAAAGAGAGGCCACAGGGGAAACAATAGGTAATTTAATAAGTCCCACACAAATCGAGAAAAACAGATACTACATAAAAACTATTGGAGAAGTAGTTCAGTTCCTAGCAGTAAATGAACTGGTGAGGAAAGCTCCAGTGGTGATGATTTCTCTGCAGGACTGTTCTTAAAAATGGTCGACTACACACTGGCCAAAGACTCCAGAGTTAATGAAATAAACAAACACATCCCAGAAAATGCAACATACACATCTCACAACATACAAAACAAATTATTGCAACACTGGCAAAAATAGTATTAAAAAAGATCAAAGATAATTGTGACAAAGCAGATTATGCTGGGTTTTGCATTAAAAGTGATGGAACTAGGGGCAGATGTGGAGAATCAGTCAGTCATGGTTAGATTTGTCTGTGATGGCATTCCAGAGGAACATCTTATTGGTCTGCTTGACCTCAGTCAGTTAGATGCTGAATTTATTACCACCCAAAATCTCTCTGGCTCAGGCTATAGTGCAGCTGAAATGATCAGTCAGTGCTATGATAGAGCTTCTGTCCTGAGTGGGATCAGGGGTGGGGTTCAGGCCTTACTGCAGAAGACGGTAGGGAAGGATATTCCCTACATCCACTGCTACAACCACCAGCTGCACTTGGCAGTGGTCCATGCAATGCAGGCAGAGCCATGCGCAAAAACCTCTTTTGATCTTTCGAGATCTCTACACTCATTTTTCCACCGTCATTATGTTTCACAGAACTATGACATTCCCTCCCTGAAATGACTGTTGGAGATCAGGTGGACAAGCCACCATGATGTGACCAAGAGCATTGTGGAGAATCAGGATGCTATTATGAGTATCCTGTCAGAGGTTACAGAGGACAGAGCTGCTGCTGTTGATATCTGTACAGAGGCATCAGGACTGTTGACGATGTTAAGGAGGCACAATTTATTTGAAATAGGAAAATTCCTCCTAAAAGTTCTGGGTTCCTTGAAGTCTGAAAATTCTATGCTGTAGTCTCACTCTGTTGACCCGTGCTGTGCTTCAGGAGTAGTCAGTGCATCTCTGCAGGCTTTGAAGCAGATGAGAGGTGAAGAAAGTGAGGCATTAACCAGCACACCTGCACCAGCTGCTAAAAGGCAAAAAAAACAAGCTCACTGCTAACAGGTAGTGTAGTAAAGTCTACTGTGGGCCACGCAGAAGACTCCACAACTCCTAGCCAGGCTCTGAAGAGAGCTCTTCACAACATTTTGGACATAGTCATTGTAGAGATGGAGACAAGATCCTCATGAAAGCATTTAACTGCCTTCAACCTCAGTCTCCCTCTTTTCTGGATCCTCACATGTTAAGTCCTCTGCAGAAAATGACAGGAAGTGACAAACTTTCCAATGAGACTCTTGTTGCAAAAATAATGTTGGAGAAAGAATTAAAAAAGACTGATGATGATAACAGTGAAGTTTGTAGACCTCTCCACCGTTTGCAAACACATATCTACATGGGTATAAGAATGCCTTTCCTCAGCTCCATCGCATGTATGTGACCTCCCTGGTTATTGGAATATGAGCAGCATCAAGCGAGAGCTCGTTCTCCACTTTGTCTCGTGTTCTTACCCCGTTCCGCCGTACTACGCTACACGAGAGAAAAAGAAATGTAGTCATTCTGGCTCACGAGAAGGCCATAACAGGCATAGATATGGATGGATTTGTTAGGACTTTAGCACAGAAAAGAAGATAAAATATATTAAAGACTTAAAGATAAAAAACATAAAAAAATTGAGAGAGAGAGAGAGAGAGAGAGAGAGAGAGAGAGAGAGAGAGAGAGAGAGAGATGAATGCAGCCCCAATAGAGATCAAGCCAGTGTCCCATTTGTGCCGGTCCCAAGCTCGGGTAAATGCAGAGGGTAGTAGTGTTGTCAAAAAAGTCGATACCTAGATATACCCAGATGCCGTAAAGCAGCCTCCGCCTCCCAGACAAACAGAAGAAGAAGACGCCGCATGGCTACATTGCACTTTCCCAGGCGAGTTGTCTCTGATCCAAGTTTTGTCTGCCAAATAAATAAACAAAAATATAAACAGCGAATTTGGGAGGCGCTTCAAAGCCCAACTGAATTAGCATACCAAGTCCGACACGTAGTTGTATATTCACGCTTATATGCTTAAAGGAAACTCCCGTTTATTGCAACCCGGACTTAATTTCTAGCATGCAGTACGTTTGTTTACTCACGCTGACAACTTTGGTGCTACTTGGATTCCCCGGGGTATTTAGATCCATCGGCGAATCGCCGTCAGTGTATATCCATATAACGGGTGCGGACGGGCACCCATGGTGCAGCCTCGAAATAAGACATTATCTGCACCAACACATCTCAATGTAGACAGGTTTTGTTAGGAATCATTAACGTGATTCCCCTGTTCGTTTGGAGCGGGTCTGGGACTTCCAGGCGTGAACAGACTAGCTGCGGCGAATTAACCGACGCTTTTAATGACGTCACTGCCGTGCGCCAATCTGTTTTTATTAAGATTACTGGTAGATGTACCTTTGTCCTACCGTGGAGACATTCGTTTTCTCCCTTTATTGACCAACAAAGTTGTTCAAAAGTACAGAACAAAACATATGGCATTACATCTTATGACAAAAATGCACCTTAAACAGAGTTTAAGCAGCAAAAATCACTCTACAAATAGTGTATATATAGTGAGACAATTCATGATTTAAAGTGTTAACTTTCGCCAGTTTTTGTATGCACGTTTTAAGAAATGCTGATTCTTGAAAGGTTTAAGCACTTAACACACTTAATTCTTCACATTTAATTTTTGCAATATAAATTGAGGAATGTTGTTTTTTGAATAAACTTGTTCAATAAAATTGGTGTATTAAAATAGTATCAAAATCGAGTATCGAGTTTTTTTTCAAGTATCGAATCAAGTTTGAAATTTTCGTATCGTGACAACCCTAGAGGGTAGTGTAAGGAATGGATCAAAGGAAAAGAGATATATGGATAGAAGAACCGTAATGATGATAGCATAGTTTTCTATGTATTTTAGGGATTTGGGGGTATGTGACACCCAAAATTTTTTTTCCCAGACCTGCACCCCCTTGTAGGGCTGGCTAAATCTGGCCCTGCGCAGTGGTAAGTATGAATCCTATATTCAGACACTGACACAGCGACGTAAGGTTCAGCTGCACCTTGTCCTTCAGTTAGCTTCACCGTGACAGCTTCCACTCCCCATAGTGAGTACATAAACCGTTTTGGGCCAATGCTAAGAATTTGATATCAGTATTAGGGTGTCCATGTTTACCACATGAGTAAACCTTTGAATCCCTCATTGTAGGAGCATTGCCTGTTTCCTTACCTTGTTGTATTTTATAGCATTTTTCCAGGTGTGTGGATGCAAAGTGCTGTTATGATTTAAAGTGGTTTTATTCTTTGATGGAGTGAATAATGGGCACCTGTAACTGGTTTTAGCCTTTCTTTGTAAAGCTGTTTTTCTGTTTGACCTTGTAAAGCCTCAGCCCTGTCAGGGTGCTTCAGTTTGTCACCTAACTAGCAGAGCGGAAAGGTAAGATCTGCTGCTGTAAACAAAGCTTCAAGCACCTGAAAGAGAAGGAGTTGGTTTTTTGGACCTTTATGAATAAAAAGTGGTACTGACGTTTTATTTAGACCTTAATAATGTTGTGAACTTGAGAGAAAAGGGTCGGTCTTAATAAAACATTAAACACAGACTACAGAGTTGATGATTGTGTAAGTTATGCTTCCCATCTGAACTGATCATGTACTTGTCCTGAAGAACTCCGTCCTCCTCACATCAGACGGTGAATCATGAGCAGAGGTGTAAATCAAGCATTTGCATTCATCTTCTGATAGGACTGATTTGCATGATTGAAGTGACTTTGTGGATGGAATAGGGCTTGCTGTCACATTCAGCATCACGGGGGAGTAAAACGTGCTTTTGCTGGAATCTAAATGTTATGAAAACAATGACACCAAACAAAATCAATCATGCAACCAAACAGCTGGTGGATGACAAGCTGGCATTTTTAACTTTTAAAGAGCCAACAAAAGGCTGATTACTTTCGAAATAATTGTATTCATTTTGAAATCCTAGTAATTGTTTTTGCCATTGTTCCATTTTGATCATTTCTCAACACATTTTCGTACCAATATAACTTATTGTATGTACCGTCACTGGATAAGTACAACATACTTAAGCCTGATTTATGCTTCTCCGTCTGCGTCAGTGCGGCGACACGCAACGCCATTATCCGTCGTTGTGTAGGGCTCCGGCAGGCACGCAAGTACGTACGGAGTCGAGCCCACTTTTTTAAACATCCGTCGAACGAGACGGATTTCGCAAGCTTGTGATTGGTCAGGACGCCGCTGTTGTTTACAGCGCCGCCATTGCAAAGAGAGCCGAGGATAACTAGCGGCAGACACGGAGAAGCTTGAAGAATATCTCGCGAAAAAACTCTAAAACATGAACGTTTAATTCTCCCGTGACTGGAGGAGTGAAAGATGCGCAGCAAGCGTTTTATTTGTGGACGGAAATGACAGGAAACGTGGGTTTAGAGGTGGGGAGCGCATGAAGAGGTGGGAGAATGAGAGACAAATATGTCCGTGTTAAAAGTCTCTTATATACAGAAAAAACACAATATAAACACACGATCTTGGGCCGATACATGACAGAATACCACAGAACAGCGCTACGCCCTCTTGTCCTGCCGGGCAATTGCTTTGCAACACTCCAGGAGACGGAGAAGTGTGAGAGCAAAACGCTTCCGTCAATCCGTGCATGTCTGTCCCTTGCGGAGCTGACGGAGAAGCATGAACCAGGCTTTAATCACTCACTGTGCTGTATAGAGAGCCACATCCAACACCTCTCACCCAAAACAAATCATTTTGTTGCAACTCCAACTTCTAGGCTTGACTCTGGTGTATAATAGATTAGATATAATTCGTTCAAAGACAAACGCATGCTGGAAAGTTCTTTATTAGACACTATTTACACTTTTGACCATTAACCAGAGGTGGGAAGAGTACTAAACTTCCCTATTTAAGTACCAATACTTTGATCATTTTTTACTCAAGTACAAGTATTTGCCAAAATGTAGGTAAAAGTTAACAGTATCGTAATTCAAATGTACTCAAAGTAAAAGTTAATTAGTTAAGGATGACTACACCTTAAAGCATCTTTCCGGAGTATTTCTCTTATCCGATGGCACCATCTAGTGGCTGACAAGCATATCACACAAAAACTCAGTTTTTTTAAGATGGCGACTTCACGTTTCTGTTTATAAATGTGCCTCTGTAGCCGACAAACAGAGCTAAAACACGTTGTTTTACAAGTATTATTCTTATGTCATGCTGTGTTCTCATATATTTATATTTTAGAGACTTACTTGTCCGTGAAAAGTTCATCAACTCTGCATCAACCGAGGTATTCCTTAAATTAGAAGCAAGTCAGCAATAGTTTAACGCTATTGGTTAGTTCCGTTTCCTATTGCACGGAGCTCTGCGGGGCAGGGCAATAAATAAACAAATAAATAAATAAGACATATCACTTACATTTTATCATAGTACATGATGACACAATCACTTTTACGGATTTCTGACAAACCATACATCATTTCTGAAAGGGGAAAACTCCGGACAGCAGCTTTAAGTAATACAAATTCACAATGCTAGCTGACAACACACTTGCGCACGTGCACACACACACACACACACATTATATATTAAATATATATATTTAATTTATATACATACATGTGTATATATATATATATATATATATATATATATATATATATATATATATATATGTATGTATATATATATATCCGTCGCTATAGAAACTCTTTCTCCCTATCCCAGCCTGGGCGGGACTGTGAGCGGTGAAGGCCGTGGAACCGCATCTAGGAGTCACTGTGCTTTCTAACCCAGGGGTGCCCAATCTTGGTCCTGGAGGGCTGATATCCAGCAGGTTTTAGTTTTAACCCTTCTTCACACCTGAATTCCATCAGCAGGTGATTAACTGGCTTCTGTAGAGCCCGATGAACTGCTGCACAGTTGATTCAACCTCTGAATCAAGTGTGTTGGAGCAGATAAATCACAAAACCTGCTGGATACTGGCCTACCAGGACCAGGATTGCGCACCCCTGCTCTAACCCATTATCTCCCTCCCCTGTTAAAACGGAGGTGATGAGCACTGCCCCATGTGGCTGCACGCACTGAAGTGAGGAGAGTCTCAACTAGGGATGAGCGAGTACACCACTATCTGTATCTGTATCTGTTCAACCAACTAAATTATCTGTATCTGTACTCGGAATGGGCGTGGCATAATCCGGAAGTGGGCGTGGCTTAACCAGAAGTGGACGTGGTTTACATCAATGTATTATTTTAAGTCTGAAATTGATATGGATTGATCAGAAGTTGCTATGTGTATTGTTTATTTGAAAACTATTTACAGAGCAGCCTCAGAATTGAGATTAAATATTTTTGATCACAATAGTAAAGGAACTATTACAGAACAAGTGTTTCAATAAAATCAGAACATTAATATTTGAGTGCATGGATTAATACATCTGAACTCATGCAGTAGGAACTAGGAAATATGAAATGCTAGAACCAGACACAACTTTATGTATATATTTTTTAAATTAATTTGATTAAACTGATTTTTTTCTTAACGTTCTTGGCATTTTCCCACACAAAGTTAAACAAAGAAATGTTGATTAATGTGTGTGTGTGTGTGTGTGTCTGTGTGTGTGTGTGTGTGTGTGTGTGTGTGTGGCACAAAACAACACATTTTGCCTATAATTCGGTTGTTTTGCATGTTTGGAGGAGGATTCAGTAAAGCAGATGCATTATTCTTGCTGTGTGGTTGATAGTTCGGCCCGTGGGAGGCTTCATAAAAAGTTTTAATGGAATTTCCTCCAAAAACGACCGTAAAATACGAAAGAGATAATGGGTAGCCACCCGGACTCTGAAGAAAGCCTGGACTCCTGCAGCACCAGACAGTTAGTGAGGCTCATTTAGTTCATGGTAAGTTCTTGTGACGAATATTTGTTTATGAGAAATGTTTTTAAAACATTCATCTTCATGTATTTTTAAATCCGCGGAGTCATGTTGTTTTCCCATTTTTATTCAGGTGTCTCAACCCGTGGTTTTTATAAGAATAAATAAAGAAATAATTAAGGACACGGATTACTGAAGACTTGCCCAGCATTGCAGTCACTGTGAGGATTTGTCCATTTTCTTTGGCCGTGGCTCTGTTCGCCGGAGCAACTGCTGCTATTAGGATGACCCAAGCCCCCACAATGCCGCTCTAAAAATGGTCCCATCCCGGAAGTAAGAAAAATTGCAGTTCCACCCTCATCCGCTGGGGGCTGGTACCAGAAGCGAGCAAATCCTCATTGACTCCCATGTTAAAAATGCCATTTTCACAGCAGAAATAAACATGTTTACAGCCTGGTTCAAAAAATGGTTTTTCGTCTAAATTATCTAGTTTATACTCATGACAACTCTGAGGGGGGTGAATTTTTTTCTCACTCTTCTGTTTAAGTGTATTGAAAGCCTAAAATTCTGTATAATTAATGAGCATCCGACACACGTGACCGCCGCCTCAGACCCACGTGACCACAGAGCTAGCTCCGTGGGAAGGCCTCAGTACAGCCTCGGTCTGGCCTGGAAACTGTGTCGGGATTTTGAGTCTCTGTGCTTGTGAATTCTGTTTTGGATAATATTGGTGCAATTGTTGGACAAAATGACTTGCTGTGGTATTAATTGCACTAATAGAGCGTCCAAGGAGTCTCCACTTCATTTTTTTCGGTAAGTTAAAATCTATATTTGTATTTTATGTCACTGCTGCCTTTAAACTAGCTGAGTTTACCGAAGTAGCTAGCTAACTATCAGTTTAACATGTAGCATGTACTGTTTAACCATGAAATTTAAATGTAAAATACGGTAAAATAATTAATAGGGCATATTTCGATGGGTAAAACCCAGTGCATTTAAGATAAAAATGGGTTGAAAGATGACGCAGCGCGCCGCTTGGAGGGACACCTGTGCTCCATTCTTTCATCCGGTAATCCCCGAACGATGCGGCGCCTACTTGCTGCGCCTAGCTGCTGGGCGGTCTGACCGCTCGTGGAGTTTTTCATGTCTGACTTTAACCGCATCTAATACTGTATTACGGCGTGAGCGCAACAGCGACAACTTAATATCGATGTGTAAGCAGCCTGAGTGGTAGGGTGTTTTCATCTGAACCCTTAAAACCTCCAGCAGGCTATGCTGCACTATTGACGTGTTAGCGCGCGGCGCTAACAACTTAGCAACGTGACATGTCTCTGAGAAAGCGTAAAACACGGACGCTTCTTCTGAAGCGGAAAATAACACCTCTTNGAGAGAGAGAGAGAGGAGAGAGAGAGAGGAGAGAGAGAGAGAGAGTGAGAGAGAGAGAGCGAGAGAGAGAGAGAGAGAGAGTTCAAAAAAATAAAAAACCCGACCGGAGCGGAGGTAGTGACAACAGCACGTCAGCTCTGTCTTGTCAAATGCACCATGTCAGTTACGAAAAAAGTAACTTTAAATATTCAACCGAAAAAGAGGCGAGCTGAAGAAAACCTAGGGAAAACTAAAGAAACGTGAGAAACAGTGAAGCCATCACAGCGCGATCCGTTACTGTGTGTGTGTGTGCGTGGATGAGCCGGCCGGACTGCGCTCCCGGTCGGCTAGAGAGTTTTGTAAGTAGGGAGGGGCGGGCGCTCTATGTGACTGGCCAATCACAGAGCGTGAAGACAGTCAGTTACCCAATGAAGATTTTCCTTCAGCACGATTACAGATAATGACTCGTTTTACTCGTTTCATGCTCGTATTCGTCAAAAATGCGTTATCCGTACCGGATACTCGTCTGAAACGAGTATCCGGCTCATCCCTAGTCTCAACCTTACCTCCCCACCTAGTGGACACTTATGTTGTGTAATGTCTGAAGTCTGTGTGCATATCTGTCTGAGGTGTTTTTTGCATAGCAAAGCTGCCCTCTCTGTGGAGGGTAACTCAGAAGTGCCTTTTTTCCCTCCCCCTGACTCTATCCTCAAATAAACCCTCTTGATCTATTACAGTAGCGCGACTTGGGTTGCGAATGACCACAGTCATCAGTTCTTGTCATGTGTCTATGTATGTATGTCTGATCTCAGAATTGTGTGTACTGAAACTCTAATTTCCCCCTGGGATTAATAAAATATTTTTGAATAAAATTTGAATTTGTTTATCTGTGGGCAGCAGAGGACATTGTCGCCCTCTGCTGCCCGCTCTATAGAAGCTATAGAGCAGGGGTCGGCAACATCCATCTGATGCGGCTCTCTGTGCTTGTAAAATAATGACTGGAAATTTAAATAAAATGCTCTATATTTTACTGCATTAATTTTACATCTGTAAGCTAATTCTAAATGTAAAGATTGTCTGCGTAAACCTGAACAGGTCCAACCCGGTCTGACTGTGAGACCGGGTTGACGCTTCACGCTTGTGCGTAATCATATAGACACATTCTGAGCTGAAGAGGATATGAGATTCTGGGATTCTCCTCAGATGGCTCATGGTTGCGACGCCACATTGGAGACAGAAACAAGGACAATTCAGCCAAAGTTTCATAATCAGGGAACATTTTCTAAGTGACAAGTCTCTCTGAGAGACAGGGTTTGGAAAATGCTCGCTTCAGTCGGAGGAATCTTCCCGCATGCGCTCTGGTTCTGCGATGCGCTCCAAGCCCCTCTCCACATCTTCAGCTCGCTGTGCACCTTATGTACGCACTGACAGTGAGCTGCGCTGAGCAGTGTCCAGCTCAGATCTTTAGAAGGAAATCTTTTCTTGAGTGATTTAGCTACATCTGCGATGTGCATGACAAATAAAATGTCAGTTCGTCTGCATGCGTCGGGGTAATTCTTTCTATTCTTTCTCCGTCAAAATAAACGGTCAAATACGGGAACTATCCGGTCAACACAAGCCCTGCTTTTAACTGTTCTGTTTTCTTGTGAAAATTGTTGCAAAGAGATATAATTTAACTTGATTAACACCAGAGCCAGGTGCACTGCGCCGTTATCTCCGTCACTGTAAATGAGGGAAATACAAAATGATCGGATTAGGGATGAGTACCGAATTCGGTACTTTTTAAGGTACCGACCGAATTCCATAGAACCGACCGAACACCGATTCACGTCATTTCAAACGGTGCCTCGTTTCGGTACTGCCAAGACAGTTGCGCATGCGCAAGAGCGTTATGTCGCCGGTCCCTGCGAGCCAGTTGTAAACAGAGCAAGCATGGTAGAAAGAACGCACGCTAAAGCTTGGGTCCACTTCACTAAATGTGATGGGTAACTGGGTGATGAAACTAGCGACAGACAACGATCTAAGTGAGACATCCTCATCTTATTCTGCTCCAGTAGGTAAATAAAATGTTTAAGATAACGTTACCTTGATTTGTTTGCTTCCGTTTCGCTAATGGTGCGTTCGCTTTCTCCTCGGAACTCCGAATTTCCGACTAGAAGAACATGAACGCGCTCTAAAGTTTGGCTTTACTTTACTAAATGCGACGGGTGATTGGGTGAAGGTAAAACCAGTGACAACGATCTAAGTTTGAGGCATCATCGTTTTAATCTGCTCCAGCAGCTAAATAAACTGTTAAAGATAACGTTAGCTTGATATGTTAGCTTCCATTGCCACCGTTGTTATCAGCTAATGGTGCGTTCGCTTTCTCCTCGGAAATTCTAACTTCCCAGTAGGAAAAATCAAATGAAAAAGGAAGGCAAAAGGAATGAAGATACACAGTAAATTTAGTTCACAGTAAAGATGTTTGCTTCGGTTTAATTATCAGCTTATAAAACTACAAGGACGATGTTAAAATACAAACTTGTATGTTATTTATCGTGATATTTATCAAATATCGTTATATATTGAGAAAAATATATATTTAATTATAAAAGAGAATTAAAATAATAAACACTCAAAAGTATTGAAAATTGGTACCGTTAAGTACCGGTATCGACTCGTAAGTACCGGGAATTAGTACCGGATCGATTCAAATGTCAAAGGTACCCATCCCTAGATCGGATCCTTTTCTGACCTTCCCCACCTACAAAGTTTAATTACAACAATCAAACGTGACAGAGCCTGGATTTGTATTCTGAACAGTCTAAACATGTTTTAAAAAGAAACGTATGACAAAAGTGGCACCTGCTCAGTAAAACCACCAACAGGGTGAAAAATATCAAAATATTGTAGGCAGAGACGGGCTACAACTTCTGAATCCACTTTATATAAATCGTTTTATTGATTATCGTATTATGAAAGATAACTTTGATGAACACGAGCGACCGGTACTGGCTGCTGTCACCTGTTGTGATTGGTTAAAGCAGCTCTCTGCTGTCTGAGGGTAGGCCCCGCCCACAACGCCGCGGCTGCTGTGGTTCCCAGTGTTTTCTTTACTGTGGGAAACGGGTAATAATGGCTCTTTGATGGGAACAGGTTGCCGACCCCTGCTATAGAGATAAGGAGACGTGGATGTGGGACTATGAACAGAGACGATGGGGTCTACACATTGGATCGTGTATGGAACTGCATCATCAGAGAGGGGAGAGCGGGCAGCAGAGGGCGATAACGTCCTCTGCCCTCTGCTACCCGCGGATAAATGGAGTAGGAAGTGACGCCACCATCAGCGTCAGCTCTAAGGACGTTTTGCGGTTGGCAAATGAAACTGTCAGCAAGGTTAAGAGAAACCTTTCCTGTGTTATGAAAAACAAAAAAACAAAAAATGGATTTAGAAACTAAACAGTAAGAACATACCAAAGATGTTTAAAGTTTTGTAGCCATTTGTTAAAAATCCGTAAATGCATTCTGTCCTCACGGGCTTCCGTTAAAGGAAACATGGCATCCAATATGGCGTCGCCCAGACACTTAGACCCACTCCCATGTATTTCAGACCCAATATTTATGGTTATATGTTATGAAACCACCAATATTTTTCAACAACTGGATTATGGGACTGGTAGTTTGTTTTAAAGTTTAAGTGGTAGCAGCCGGCTGTTTCTCCTACTCTGATATTGTTTTGTTCTGTTGTTAAATACATGACTGCGTAATGAATGGAGGTCCCACTGAGGTATTTTTATCTCCTCAATATATTATATATTTATAATAGGCGCAGCCAATGTGTGGAGGGCATCCGCTTTTGTGGCCTGAGGATCAGGTCTCTGCTTTTTGCAGATGATGTGGTCCTGTTGGCTTCATCAGAACGTGATCTCCAGCTTTCGCAGGAGCGGTTCGCAGCTGGGATGAGAACAGCTCCACTAAATCTGAGGCCATGGTCTTGATTTGGAAAAGGGTAGAATGCCTTCTCCGGGTCAGGGATGAGGTCCTGCCCCAAGTGGAGGAGTTTAAGTATCTTGGGGTCTTGTTCATGAGTGAGGGAAAACTGGAGTGTGAGATTGATAGGCGGATTGGTGTTGCATCTGCAGAGATGCGGGCATTGTACCGGTCTGTCGTGGTGAAGAGAGAGCTGAGTCAGAAGGCGAAGCTCTCGATTT
The DNA here is from genome assembly GCA_006942095.1 of Nothobranchius kuhntae. Taxonomy (NCBI): domain Eukaryota; kingdom Metazoa; phylum Chordata; class Actinopteri; order Cyprinodontiformes; family Nothobranchiidae; genus Nothobranchius; species Nothobranchius kuhntae. The sequence continues at coordinate 326,588 of SSNQ01000272.1, read as the reverse complement.
ACCGGTCGATCTACGTTCCTACCCTCACCTATGGTCATGAGCTTTGGGTAGTGACCGAAAGAACGAGATCGCGGATACAAGCGGCCGCAATGAGTTTTCTCCGAATGGCTGGGCTCTCCCTTAGAGACAGGGTGAGAAGCTCGGTCATCCGGGAGGGGCTCGGAGTAGACCCGCTGCTCCTCCACATCAAGAGGAGCCAGTTGATGTGGCTCGGGCATCTGATCAGGATGCTTCCCTGGTAAGGTTTTTCGGGCACATCCAACCGGGAGGAGGTGTAAAGGTAGACCCAGGACACGTTGGAGGGACTACGTCTCTCATCTGGCCAGGGAACACCTTGGGATTCCCTCAGAGGAGCTGGCCCAAGTGGCTGGGGAGAGGGAAGTCTGGGTCTCTCGACTTAGGCTCCTGCCCCCGCGACCCGACTCCGGATAAGTGGATGAAAATGGAAAAAATTTAATGGATATATACAGAATTGGTGACAAGGGCAGCCTTGGCGGAGTCCAACTCTCACTGGGAATGAGCCAGACTTACTGCCGGCAATACGGACCAAGCTTTGACACTGATCATACAGGGACCTAACAGCCCGTATCAGAGGGCCTGGTATCCCATACTCCCGGAGTACCCCCCACAGAGCAAGCCAAGGGACGTGGTCAAATGCCTTCTCCAAATCCACAAAACACATTTAGACTGGTTGGGCAAATTCCCACGCACCCTCCAGGATCCCCCTAAGGGTATAGAGCTGGTCCAGTGTTCCACGGCCAGGACGAAAGCCACATTGCTCCTCCTGAATCTGAGGTTCAACAATCCGACGGACCCTCCTCCCCAGAACCCCTGAATAGACCTTACCAGGAAGGCTCAGGAGTGTGATCCCCCTGTAGTTGGAACACATCCTGTGGCCCCCCTTTTTAAATAAGGGAACCACCACCCCGATCTGCCAGTCCAGTGGGACGGCCCCTGATGTCAACGCGATATTGCAGAGCCGTGTCAGCCAACACAGCCCCACAACATCCAGAGCCTTAAGGAACTCCGGGGAGATCGTATCCACCCCTGGAGCCTTGCCACAGAGGAGCTTTTTAACCACCTCAATGACCTCAGCACCAGAGATTTGAGAGGCCAACTCAAAGTCCCCAGATTATGCTTCCTCACTGGAAAACATGTTCGTGAGATTGAGGAGGTTTTTCAAAGTATTCTGCCCATATATATATATATATATATATATATATATATATATATATATATATATATATATATGGGCAGAATACTATATATATATATGAGAAAAAAACATTTGAAGTTAGGGACAACAAAAGACGTCTGGACCAAGAAAACGGTGACTGGTGATTAGCACGGTCTTGGATCCTCTGATAATGTGGATTTTTGATTACGGGAAAATACCTGAGGTGAGGGGTGCGTGTTCTGTGACTTTGTTTGCATTCAAAACCTAGCTTGTTAGCAAAATTTTCTCCGGCTATATTTGAGCTGGTTTGAACTTTTTTGAGTAGATTTCTGCTCTAACAATTTAACTTGTATGTGAACTAAGTTTCATCAGTGTACACCGGTGACCGTACATATTTCATCATATGGTATATTATTCATTCAGGCTCTTTATGCAGTATCGGCCCTTTTGTGTTTCATCCATTAGCTGCCACGAATTTCCAAATTATACTTTGATAGTTGTTTTCAGAGGTTCATGGACTCTGCTTTGACTTCTGAATATATCAGCACGTACTGGTCAGTCCAGTTTGGTTTGGTAGCACCCAGTGTTGGGGATGAGCCAACTGCAAATGAGGTATTACTTCATTAAAGCAGAAACACTTCCTGTCAAGACCTGTCTGCCTGGATCCCCAAAGCTGCCATTGATGAATGGTACTTTTGAAAGTG
>SSNQ01000272.1:309826-324670 GCA_006942095.1 Nothobranchius kuhntae | reverse complement strand
AGAGAGAGAGCGAGAGAGAGAGAGAGAGAGAGAGAGAGAGTTCAAAAAAATAAAAAACCCGACCGGAGCGGAGGTAGTGACAACAGCACTTCAGCTCTGTCTTGTCAAATGCACCATGTCAGTTACGAAAAAAGTAACTTTAAATATTCAACCGAAAAAGAGGCGAGCTGAAGAAAACCTAGGGAAAACTAAAGAAACGTGAGAAACAGTGAAGCCATCACAGCGCGATCCGTTACTGTGTGTGTGTGTGCGTGGATGAGCCGGCCGGACTGCGCTCCCGGTCGGCTAGAGAGTTTTGTAAGTAGGGAGGGGCGGGCGCTCTATGTGACTGGCCAATCACTGAGCGTGAAGACAGTCAGTTACCCAATGAAGATTTTCCTTCAGCACGATTACAGATAATGACTCGTTTTACTCGTTTCATGCTCGTATTCGTCAAAAATGCGTTATCCGTACCGGATACTCGTCAAGAAAACGGTGACTGGTGCTTAGCACGGTCTTGGATCCTCTGATAATGTGGATTTTTGATTACGGGAAAATACCTGAGGTGAGGGGTGAGTGTTCTGTGACTTTGCTTACATTCAAAACCTAGCTTGTTAGCAAAATTTTCTCTGGCTATATTTGAGCTGGTTTGAACTTTTTTGAGTAGATTTCTGCTCTAACAGTTTAACTTGTATGTGAGCTAAGTTTCATCAGTGTACACTGGTGACCGTTACATATTTCATCATATGGTATATTATTCATTCAGGCTCTTTACGCAGTATCGGCCCTTTTGTGTTTCATCCATTAGCTGCCACAAATTTCCAAATTATACTTTGATAGTTGTTTTCTGAGGGTCATGGACTCTGCTTTGACTTCTGAATATATCAGCACGTACTGGTCAGTCCAGTTTGGTTTGGTAACACCCAGTGTTGGGGATGAGCCAACTGCAGCTGAGGTATTACTTCATTAAAGCAGAGACACTTCCTGTCAGGACCTGTCTGCCTGGATCCCCAAAGCTGCCATTGATGAATGGTACTTTTGAAAGTGGAAGCCATGCTATGTCACCTCACTGTTGTAAAGGCGGAATCAATAAAACCCCCTACAGAAGAGGTCACAGACCAATTAATCACAGTCACTTTTATTTATTATTTTTTAGTGAGGGACTGCTGCTCCATCTCTTCCTCAGGTGGAAAACCACGCTCAGAAACACAAACGTATCTGTTGATATAAGAGGGTTAATGTGCTTGGATTGCAGTTACAGCCAGTATAAACGAGCCACGTAAATATTTAGTGTGCCAGCAAAATGGATGAGTACACTTTGCAAAGGTTCACAAGATCACTAAATGCTACTTTCATTGCATTACATGCACATGTTTGCACCAGTGTGTGTCATAATGAGAGTAGATAAAGTTATCTTTCAAAAGAGCCAAAGTAACCGAACCCCTCTCTCGTCACTTTGGGGTAGGATCATATGAAGCACAGCTGAATTTAGTGAGATCAGTCAGGGCGAGGTGTTCTTGGGTCAAAATTTCCTCAGCGTGTGTGTTTAAATATTTGCTTGGTACATCTTCAGCTATAGGAGGATCTTTTGTGATGTCAGTGTTTGTTTCTCGCATTGTATCGCGGTAGGGTGTGGCAAGCAACAACGCATTTAGCCTATAATTTGGTTGTTTTGCATGTTTGGAGGAGGATTCAGTAAAGCAGATGCATTATTCTTGCTGTGTGGTTGATAGTTCGGCCCGTGGGAGGCTTCATAAAAAGTTTTAATGGAATTTCCTCCAAAAACGACCGTAAAATACGAAAGAGATAATGGGTAGCCACCTGGACTCTGAAGAAAGCCTGGACTCCTGCAGCACCAGACAGTTAGTGAGGCTCATTTAGTTCATGGTAAGTTCTTGTGACGAATATTTGTTTATGAGAAATGTTTTTAAAACATTCATCTTCGTGTATTTTTAAATCCGCGGAGTTATGTTGTTTTCCCATTTTTATTCAGGTGTCTCAAACCTGTGGTTTTTATAAGAATAAATAAAGAAATAATTAAGGACACGGATTACTGAAGACTTGCCCAGCATTGCAGTCACTGTGAGGATTTGTCCATTTTCTTTGGCCGTGGCTCTGTTCGCCGGAGCAACTGCTGCTATTAGGATGACCTCAGCTTTCTGTTTTCAGAAGAAATCGGCTCAACTTTCTTTAAAACAAAATAATCGTAGGCCTCCGGATGTTTGAAAGTCTTTAATTTTTCATGAGTGAAGGCTCCAGGGCTTTCTGTTGAATAGGAATAAATCTCCCCAGCAGATTTGTGCAAAAATACCAGTGAATTAGACCGACGTTTTCCATCATCCCAGAGCTCATATGGGTTTTATTAACCTTCATTTGCTCTCCAATACAGATTTTAAGCTTCTCTCTAAACCTCATCTTGTCTTTAGACGTTGAGCTGTTTATATATCGGGATTTTGTCTGTAAACTCTTCTACACTTTATCTGTGTAATTTACTAACTATTGCAACCACTTCCCTGTCTCTTAGATCATCATCTGCACTTCATCTGGTTCTACCTCGAGCTCGCCTAACCACCGTGGGGAGCAGAGCTTTCAGTTGCTTTGCTCCGCGGCTGTGGAACTCACTTCCCTCTGCCATTAGAAATACAGACTCTTCCATTATTCAAGGCACACCTCAAAACCCACTTATTCAAACAAGTTTATTCCCTTTAGACCTAGACTTTAGAATGTTTTGAATTTTTATGTATCTCATTTGTTCTTATTGCTCTATCATCCTCTGTTGTTTTTGTTTTTTCTTTGTTTAATTGTAAGGTGACCTTGAGTTTGAGAAAGGCGCCCTCAAATAAAATGTATTATTATTATTATTATATTATTATAAAAGTGTATGTCGCGTACTGATAGCAGCTTGTTTTTGCCACCCCGCCACTCGCGCACAAAAATGAAAAAAGATGTCAACAAAGATCCTCCGGTATTGTATCATCTATTTTAAGGTTATTTTTCTTTTGGAGGAAAATAGATGAGTCAATTAAGAAATGACCAGATTTAGGTAATTCACTCTGATTTAACAGTTTTAGTGTTGTATGTAAAGAAAAGTGTGTGTGTGTGTGTGTGTGTGTGTACATACTAAATAAACTGTGAGGTCATTTTTGTGATCCTCAATTTTCTCTTTATATTTACTGGTTGGTTTTAGAGGCATGGTGTGAATGAAGTTTTAGTTAAGGTTATGGGTTAGACATAATGCAGTCACAGAAATTAATGGAAGTCAATGGTTAGTCCTCCCTAAGACAGAAAGGCAAATGTGTGGATGTGTGTGTGTGTGTGTGTGTGTGTGTGTGTGTGTGTGTGTGTGTGTGTGTGTGTGTGTGTGTGTGTGTGTGTGTGGGTNAAGCAGAATTGATGTCTGAATGCTGGTAACAAGCCTTACAGATTTACTCTCAGGTGGAGCATCAAAGCTTCTGCTTTAATGTCAAGCCTGATACTTAAAACTTTATTGTTATTGTTTTTGAATGCTTTTTAATTCCGACCAGACACGGAGTCAGAGGTGAAAGAGAAAGGAAAAGACAAAAGGTGGGGAGAGGGGGGAAGGGGGTGGGGGGGTTCCACAAAAATAAACCATAATGAACAAGAGTCTGCTTACAGACCTGCAGAAAGATAAGAAAAACAACAACAAAAGAAAATGGGACACAACAACAATACAACAAGATCGAGCTATCACTGCGTCTACTTCATGAAGAAATATATAATCAACATTGTTTAAATAAACAATCACACGATAATAAATCACAGTGCATTAAGGGACCCAGCAGAGCCCAGGGACCCAGACCCCACCAGGCAGCCACCGGGATTGGTCAGGCAGATGCCAAAAATCTTAAACTCCCTGAAAATGACTTTATCATTGAGGTCATTAGATTTACAACTTAGTAGGCACAGATTAAATGAGCCTCTTTCAACAATGGAAGAGGTCTTTTGCTGACACATCTCCTTTTACTTAATGTGAAGTCATCTATGAGGTCATCTGATGGTGTTACTCCTGAGCTGAGGACAGCCAGGCTACTCAGGTGTTCTTGTACTATAGACGAGCCTCAGGTTGAGAAGCTTCAGCAGAAGCAGCTGGAACCAGAAACCCAACAGACTAGCAGATTCAGATTTAGCACGGTCTAAATGGGAATTCCACAATGAACCTAATGTAGACATGACTACAGCTAATGATATGATTATAATACAGTGTAAAATCATCTCTCTCTCTCTCACTAAATAGACAGACAGACAAATTGAGGCCAATGTGTATGGATGTTTGCCTACATATTATGTATATACACCAATAACAGTACTACTACTTTGCTGTGTTCTTGCTGTGTTGAAATTCTAATTCCATCTTTTAGTTCTTTTTTAACCACAGAAAGGTTTTATTTACCTTCAATATTTCGTTTGCGGCTGCAAACATCCTCAGAGCTGAGCTGATGGTGGCGTCACTTCCTTCTCTATTTATCCGCGGGCAGCAGAGGACGTTGTCGCCCTCTGCTGCCCGCTCTCCCCTCTCCGACGAAGCAGTCCCATGCACGATCCAATAAGTAAACTCCATCGTCTCTGTTCGTGGTCCCACATCCACGTCTCCTTATCTCTATAGCTTCTTTTATCCATCTTTTGTATTTCTGTTGTTCGGTATTTATGATCCTTGTGTTGTCCCAGTCCATTACATGGTTTTCTCTTGTGCAGTGATCTGTTACGGCTGACTTCTTTATTGTGCTTTCTGCTTCTTCTTTTGCTGCTCTTGTGTGTTTTTGACTTGCCTCCTTCTCGCACTCCTTTCTATGTTCTATTGTTCGTGTGCTGAGTTGGCGTCCGGTTTCTCATATGAGAGGGAGTGCGGGTAGCAGAGGGCGACAACGTCCTCTGCTGCCTGTGGATAAAAGCAGAAGGAAGTGACGCCACCATCAGCGTCAGCCTGCGATATTTGCAGCCGCAAACCAAACGTTGCAGGTAAATAAAACCTTTGTGTGTTTTAAAAATAACTAAAAGATGGAATTAGAATTTCAACACAGCAAGAACACACCAAAGATGTTTAAAGAAAAATACGGACAACAAGGGACAAAGGACTGCCGCGGCTTGGAACGTTTACATCAAAAACGCGCACGTCTAAGAAACCACCTTCGCTTCAATTTAAGATGCGGGGACGAAAACATCACGCCAACAAGCCTACAGCTAAAAACACCGATCCGGACCAAGACAGCACAAAACATAATGGGCAGAGAACAGAGAGCACTACTCAAGGAAAGGATAAGAAACGTCATAACCAAACAGAAGCAAGTAGAAGACGAACTGGAAAGAAGACACCTGGACTTAAAAAAGAATTACAAACTTGATAAACAAACGGAGGAATTAATTAAAGGACACATGATGGAAAAACAGGAAAAAGAGTTCATAAAAGTAAAAGAAGACACATAAAGAAGTTAAACTCATCAACAAGAAAAAGAGGGAGGAAATACAAGATAACACCACACAAAGCTCATGGGTATGTAATATTTCACAATACCAACAAACAGAAGCAGAAGAAAGCATATTGAAAAAAGGTTTAAACTTTGCAGTAACACCAAAGAAAATACCATATGTAGCAACAGAACTAGCATGTCAACAAATCACAGATGAGGGAAAGAAAGCAGAACTCAGAAATAACGTAGTTGGGATATTAAAAAACAGCCAAAGTCAACACAGCAATATTACAAAAGAAGAACAATTAGCCATGACAGCGTTATCCAAAAAAGAACAGATAATTATTCTACCGGCAGACAAAGGAAGAACCACAGTGGTTATGGACAGAGAAAATATAAACAACAGATGAAACAGATGTTAGAAGACAAAGATACATACAAAATACTTAAAAAAGACCCAACAGAAAGCATTTAGAAAAATATGAAAAAATTACTGAAGCCACTACAAGAAAAAGGCAAAGTAACAGAATAAATGTACAAACACTGGATTCCTACAGCAAACATAACACCAAGAATATATGTAATGCCAAAAATACACAAACAAAACACCCCACTTAGACCAATAGTAGATAGCATAGGTACACCAACATACGACATGGCAAGAGATATCAGCAAAATCATCAGCCCGTTATTAGGTAACATAGATCAACATTGAAAAAAGAGCATAGAACTGGCAAAACAACTAAAAAAGATCGCAATAGAAGACAACGACATACTCATCTCACATGATGTCCCATCCCTGTTCACAAAAACACCAACCCAAAAAACAATAGGCATAGTAGTTAACAGAATCAGACAGGACAAGACTTTACACAAAAGAACAAACCTCACAGCAGATGACATAGCACAACTGATAGGACTGGTAGCTAACTCCACTTACTTCACATATGATGGCACAATTTACAAACAACTGGAAGGCTTCGCCATGGGTAACCCATTATCAGCCACCCTGTGCAAGTTTTTCATGGAAGACCTAGAGCAAAAAGCCATAGCCACTCCCCCCCCTCCAAACTGCAAAATAAAACTGTGGAAACGCTACGTAGACGACACACTGGAAATCATACCAAAAGGACTAACAGAAACACTAACACAACACTTGAATAACAATGATGACACAGGCAACATAAAGATCACTTTTGAGTCAGAAACAGAAGGCAGTATAGCATTTATGGATATGAACATAACCAGGCAGACCGACGGGACCCTAAACATAAACACATATAGAAAACCAACACACACAGATCATTATCTATAATGGACATCAGAACACACACACAATGACACAATGCTAATGCTAACTACAGCACAACTCACTTACGAGCCCCGACTGCTACAAGGCTGCTTTTATAACCTACAGCCACAGAGCTGCTATGTAGTACTTTTCTGAAATACGTAGCATTGTTCTCGTTAGCCATTAGCTAAAACTGACTCAAAATAAACGTGTCCTATAATTTTGAGCTGAAGATGGCGCTAGACTGATGTTTGTAGACAGAATTTAGAGTTTTCAAAGAAAACGCATCAAAATGCAAAAATAATAACTACACATGTCTACAACACTATTAGACACTCATTTATACTAGTTATCAGCTAAAATAAGTTGATTTTGATGTGACTTGCTCTTTAAAGAGGTCTTGCTCCGGATGGCCGGTCCAAAGCTTTCTCAAGAACTGACTCACTGTGAAGTGAGCTCTGTTTTAACAATCATCATATTTTGATTTACTAACAAATCAGAAGTTGACATGTGAAAAAGGGTTTTACCGACAAACCTCAGAACGCACCTTGCGTCAGATACAGGAGTTCTGATTTGTGGAACAGAAAGCAATGTGTCATGATATTAGTTTAACCATGTCATCATCACGTGTCTGAGTGTGTGAGCTGTCAGTAGATAGTGATTCACTTGTTAAATCTAACTTTACTGATCACAACATAATAATATTCATTTCAACTTCAGTAATTTAAGCATGGATTAATCAAAACATTGTTATTATTCTTCAACCATTATTGTTCATTCAACCATATGTTTATTTACTCGTCTTGTTTATTATATGATTTAATTATGAAAGTTCATCCATCATGTTCTGTGAAGCAAAGCAGTCTTAGATAAGAGGGAGCTTGCGAGGGACCTTGGGCAAGCACAGTATCTTTCTTGCAGATTAAAGTCCCAGTTAAGACTTATGTCTCTATGTGACCCAATACTGAAGAGGTGACCTGTAGATGGAAAAAAAGACCATTTCCAGAGGCTACACTTCACACGTATGAAAATGAGCTTATCTCAGATTCTAAAGTGTAATTTGATAGATTAAATCATCAGTGTTGAGGCAGCTGATAAGGTGGGTGCTAAATGGACAGAGGTGAATACAAAGCAGATGGAGACAGGATGGAGACCTGCAGATAACTTATTTTCATTTTTTTTCCCTGTAAAACATGAACAACCTAAAAAGTGATCTCAACTGCAAGTTGGTGGAGGGAAGAAGAGACCATAACCATTAACCTCTGAACAGGTTTAATGTGTCCAGAGTAGATCAAAACAAGACAAATGGGTAACTGCAGTTAAGGTGAGTTATTATATGTTACATTAGAGACAAATGGTCGGTTCTGCAGACCTGAGGGAATTGAGCTTATCATGTTAGCTCCAGTTATGACCACAGCTCAGACTGAAATGACATCCATTCATGTTCACCACATGAATTCTGAGCTAAAATCACTCCAGCCAAGAACTCTGGGTGTTTCTCAATGCCAAGGAACCTTGCCTTCATGTCTTGGCCCCGCCCCGGTTGCCTAGGAGATACGTCATCGGGAGCCGCCAAGACGTGTTCCAATATCTTTGGTGTATTCTTACTGTGTCTAGTTTCTAATTCCATTTTTGGTTCTTTTTAAAACACAGGACAGGTTTCTCTTTATCTTGCTAACGTTTCATTTAACGACTGCAAAACATCCTCAGAGCTGACAGTCGGCAAACGAAACATTAGCAAGGTAAAGAGTAACCTTTCCTGTGTTTTAAAAAGAACCAAAAATGGAAGGTGTTCCAATGTTGATGTTCTACTGAGGTCTCCATTTGTTAGCCGTTTAGCTAGCTGAGCAAGCATACATGGGAGGTGTCTTGTAGCCTAGCCTTGGTCAAAAATTACCCACAATACACCACGGTATTTTCAAAAGGACGGCGGATCAGAAGCTGGCAGCTACTTCGGGGGCAAATTTCAAATTTAAAAGTGTCAGCTAATTTAAAATATATATTTTTTTAGATCCAAAGAAGTTATCTATTGTTGGTTAGTTGCTTAGTAGTTGCAGCTTCGGTGGCTAGCGGGTAGTAACTCACTTACATATTTAATTTAACAAATATATACACAATTTAAAAAGTAAAAGGCTCATTATATATTTATGTTGAAACTAGTACATATAAAATGTAACATTATCTCCCGTGCCATGTGACATTACGGGACTGCTGTGGAAGCCGCAGTCACGTGATGCAAGTCTGTTCCATTTAACCTTTTCTTTGACCAAGGAAGGACAGTGTACTTGTATGCAAGACGCATGGCCTCGCAAGACATCACCTCGCAAGGCAAGGCGCATTGACATTGAGAAACACCCTCTGTCATGTTCAATTTTACATTTTCTGTAGAAAAGTTAAATGTTGGTAGGTGATGTTATGCATCCATTAGGATATTGACTATGTATATCTGATCTCAGACAGCTTATCACTTTGATTCTCTCTCCTTCTATGGTCCCATATGCCGATCCACGATGGTGCAGAACTACAAATAAACCTGCTCTCATTCACCTATCTATCTGCTTTTGTTGCCACTGAACTGGAATATTACCTATTTAAACTACATTTTTGATAGAAATCACATTCAAACTTCTAAGATTTGTGTCTTACCATCCTAAAATCCTAATTTTAAATACGCAAAAACAACAAAATTAAAGGGAAATGAAGAGCATCTGTGTATGGAAGAAATGCAGTCTCGACCTTAAATTTGTGACATTGAATTTTTATTCTATGAAATTATGTTTTTTAAACCTTTTAAATTAAAACAGACCACCAAAATAATTCACATGCAGAATTTCAGCTGCAAAATGTCAACATCAGAAATTTTTGTCGTAGTTAAAATGTTCAAATACATAATTTCAGTCATATTCTGGTGAGACTATATTTCTTCCATATCTGTGCTGTTATTTCTTTTAAACTTTAACATGCAGAGGTGAGTTAGAAATGCCACCAGCTTTCATCCTTAAGTGTGGCTTCATTTCTTCAGCAAGAAGAAATCTGAACAGATAGAAACAAGACTTTGGGATGCGTGGAAATCCAGACGTATAGGCACAACGCAACATGTTTGTTTTTTTAACCCGATCCATTTTGGCATTTATAAATGTCTTCAGTAAAATAATATTAACAGCATATCAAGGTATTTTTCTACTTTGTGTCTGCAAGCTGCAACAATGCTAGTTTACATTTTACTGGGGCTCGCCTAAAGACGAGAGGAGATAGGGCTTTTTCTGTGGTCTTCCTCTGCAGATCAGGACCTCACAAAGTCTGGATGTCTTTAAGTCCTTGCTTAAAACTCATTTATTCAACCTGGCTTTTATGTAGGATGATTTTATTTTGTCATTGTCAGTCTTTCTCATTTTTTATTGATTTTATAATTGTGTGATGAAATGCTGTTTTTTATCCTAACTTGCTGATTTTTATGGTTTTATGGTTTTTAGTTATACTTGTTTGCGATTTTGTCTTCTGTGTTGTACAGCACTTTGGGTTGCGGAAGCAATAATAAGTGTGCTTTAGAAATAAATGTTACCTTGACCTCTGATGAGCTAAAGCATCTTAGATGTTAGCATGTCTGTTTTAAGTTGCTAGTTGGGAGAGTTCAGCTGACTGTTGACATGTGACTGCTTCATGAGGCAGGGGGGTGCAGCAAATGTCTTTCACAAGAAACCTCAGAGGTCAGGCCATATTTCTTTTAGTGAGTGTGGTATCGCGAGGAATTAGTTGTTCATATAAATATGAGTACGCATAATAGTTCTTATTCACATATACATACATCTCAGGTTCCTGTTATTCTTCTGAAAGAAATAGAAGAGGTGTGTTGTTACAATGGTAAGGCCAGGAGAGGCAGTATAGGCTCTGTGTTACATAATGTTGTAAGAAAGTAGAAGAAGAGTGTGTCCGGTAGCAGAAAGTAACAAATGGATGCTGATGTTATGTACATGTTATGAATAGACGGTTCAGTAAACAAGTTGCAACGACACTCCGGAGTAAGGCTCAGTTATTTTATTTTTTGAAGATGCAACATCTTTTGGGCGACGAGGACGCTTAGGGGGAAGGAGTTTGGTTCGACCGGTCTGAAGAAAAAAAAAAGTGACGGAGCCCGCTACAGGTTTGGCTAGCTTTTCAAAGAATGCAAAAGTTTGTCGGCTGGTAATAGAAGCCAGTAACCTCGAAGCAGAAATGGCTACAATTGGTACGCTAGTAGCGTTCGATCCAAAGAATCAGACTTGGGATGAGTATACGGAAATACTCGAGCAGTTTTTCGCAGCTAACGAGATCGACGATGGAGAAAAACAAAGAGCGATCTTAATAAGTGTCGTCGGAGCAGCGACGTACAGCTTGATGCGAAATCCTCTCAGCCCAGCCAAACCCAAAGACAAAACCTTCCAAGAGCTGGTACTTCTGATGAAAAATCACTTTGACCCGAAGCCCAGTGAAATTGTGCAAAGGTGCAAATTCGACTCTCGCTCCCGCAAGCCCGATGAAACGGTCATGGAATACGTAGCGGAGCTGTGTCGCCTGGTGCAGGATTGTAACTATGGCAGCACGTTACAACAGATGTTGAGAGACAGGATCGTGTGCGGAATTAAAGATGACCGAATTCAGAGACGTCTCTTGTCAGAATTAGATCTTACGTTTGACAAGGCCCTGTCAATTGCAGTAGCCATGGAGACTGCAAATAAAAATGCACAGGATCTGCAAACCTCAGGGGCGACAGCAAAATGTTTTAACCTCAGCAAAGGACAACAGGAGAGTCGTACCTTTACAGGAGAACGCAAGGAGTGTTATCGTTGCACAGGAACTAAGCACACAGCGGCAGACTGTAAGTACAAACAAGAAAAATGCCATGCTTGTGGTAAAGTGGGACACATAGCTAGAGCTTGTAGAAGCAAGACTAAACTGAACCAGAAAAAGTATGCATCGACATATGTAAAGAAAGACAGAAAGCAGAGTTCACACTACAGTACTCACAAAGTGGGCGAGGAAAAAGATAACGGCCAAACTGACAGCTCTGAGGATGACTCGTTCACGTTGAACTGTGTTAAGTGCAGTCAAGAGCACAAAAGAAAATTGTACAAGCTAGGGCGTGGCAGTGTGGTACACTTGAGGAAAGTAGACCCCTACACTGTGGATATGCAAGTTGATGGAAAAAGGGTGAACTTTGAAATAGACACTGGGTGTTGCCTAACAGTCATGAACGAAGCAACATTCAGAGAAACGGGAAAAAACACTAAGCCCCTTACCCTGCAGCCCATCAAAATCAAGCTGGAAACTTATACAGGGGATCCTGTTAAGATAATTGGTGCAACACGAGTCAGTGTAAATTACAAGCAGTAGAAAAACATCTGCCTCTGGTGGTGGTCGAAGGCGACGGCCCCAACTTGCTAGGTCGAACTTGGCTTGAGGAAATTAAATTGGACTGGAATGAAGTAAAAAAAACAGTCGTAACCACAGAAAGCTGCACCGAGTCCAAACAACAACAAAAAAACACTTCAGCAGGTGTTAAGTGAACATGAGGATGTATTCAAAGAGGAGCTGGGCACCCTGAAAGGTCTGAAAGCTGTGATTCATGTGAAAGGTGATGCCACTCCACGCTTCTTCCGTCCACGTTCTGTTCCCTATGCTATGCGAGCAAGAGTCAACGAGGAAATAGACCGACTTATGAAAGAAGGCATCATCTCGCCAGTAAAATATGCTGAATGGGCGGCACCAGTAGTGCCAATTCTGAAGCCCACGGAGACAATCAGACTGTGTGGAGATTACAAGCTTACTGTAAATACAGTGGCTTCCCTGGAGCAGTATTCCCTACCCAGAATGGAGGACTTGTTTGCCACACTGTCCGGGGGTAAGCAGTTCTCAAAATTAGACATGAGCCACGCTTACCAGCAAATCCTCTTGGATGACGAATCGAAAAAGTACGTGACAGTAAACACACCAAGGGTGCTGTTCACGTATAACAGATTGCCTTTTGGAGTGGCCTCTGCTCCAGCAATATTCCAGAGGACCATGGAAAGTCTCTTGAAGGGGATACCTCAGGTAGCTGTGTATTTAGATGACATCTTAGTGACTGGAGTGGATGAGATAAGCCATCTAAAAAACCTGGATGAGGTGTTGACCCGGTTGGAGGAGGCTGGGTTGAGGTTAAAGAGGTGCAAGTGTGTTTTCATGCAAGAGGAAGTGGAGTACTTGGGGCACATAGTGGATGCTCAGGGGCTCCACCCAGTGGAAAAGAAAGTTAAAGCCATCAGGGATGCACCTACCCCCACAAATGTCACTGAACTGAAAGCATACTTAGGGTTGCTAAATTACTATAACAAGTTCCTTCCAAACCTTGCAACCCTACTGGTACATGAACTTTTGAGACACGAGGTACGGTGGACATGGCAAAAGAGACAAGAGGAAGCCTTTCAGAAATCCAAGAACCTGTTGAACTCAGCAGAGGTGTTAGTTCAGTATTCTGCTGACCGGGAGTTGGTTCTCTCCTGTGATGCATCCCCATACGGCGTAGGTGCCGTATTGTAACATAAGATGGAGGATGGAAGTGAGAGACCTTTGGGGTTCATGTCATGCACACTCTCTCCTGCTGAAAAGAAGTATTCTCAGCTGGACAAAGAAGGCTTAGCGGTGATATTTGGCATCAAGAAATTTCACAAATACTTGTATGGCCGAGTTTTCACGATTTACACAGATGATAAGCCTCTAATCTCACTGTTCAATGAAAAGAAGCCTATACCTCAGATGGGCTCACCAAGAGTACAACGATGGGCCGTGACATTGAGTGCTTACGAGTACAACATCAAATACAAGCCAGGTAAACACCATGAAAACGCGGATGCGCTCAGCCGGTTGCCGGTACCAGACTCAGCATCTGAGCAAGAAATGGCTGAGCAGGTTTTAATGATGGATGTACTGGATGACACATTGGTGGACACTGCACAGATCAAACGATGGACAGCGAAGGATGTAGTGTTGTCGCAAGTACACGAGTACACCTTAAAAGTTTGGCCAGTTCAGACCGATGCCTGTTTAAAACCGTATCGACAGAGGAAGCTGGAACTGAGTGTGAGGGATGGTTGCGTGCTCTGGGGAGCCAGAGTATTTATTCCCACCAAAGGCAGAGACAAAATATTGAAACTCCTGCACCAGACTCATACAGGTATGTCGAAGATGAAAGGCTTGGCTAGGTCTTATGTATGGTGGCCAGGGATGAATGAGAGCATTGAAAGAGAAGTGCAGGCATGTGAAGAGTGTCAGAAACACCATAAGTCACCACCGACTGCACCATTGCACCCGTGGGAGTGGCCGGAGTCCCCATGGTCCAGAATCCATGTGGACTATGCAGGACCTTTCCTCTGGGAGATGTTTCTAATCATTGTGGATGCGCATTCCAAGTGGATGGACGTGTACCCTGTGAAATCCTCGAAATCGCAGGTGACTGTAGAGAAACTGCGCCAGAGTTTCAGTGTGTTTGGGCTACCTAAAATGTTAGTTTAAGACAACGGAACATGTTTCACCAGTGCTGAATTTGAGTCATTCATGAAACAGAATGGAATTGACCATGGAGATCTGCTCCTTTTCACCCTTCTTCAAATGGGCTGGCTGAGAGGGCGGTACAGACCTTTAAGGAGGGGATGAAGAAAGTCAAAGTGATACCTTGCAAACCAGACTGTTCCGATTTCTGTTCAGTTATCGCATCATGCCGCACGCCACTACTTGTTTGTCACCAGCAGAGTTGATGATGTCACGGAGACTCAGATCAGTTTTGGACTTGCTCATGCCTGATGTGAAAACTAAAGTGCAGCACAAACAATTGAAACAGAAAGAAAATCATGACACCAAGAAAAGACTGAGAAGTTTCACACCAGAAGACCAGGTCTTTATCAGAAACTACTCCTATGGCCCGAAGTGGATTCCCGCAGTCATTGTGAGAGCATCGGGTCCAGTGTCTTACATTGTTACCATTGGATCAGGTCAAACTATGAAGCGGCACGTGGATCAGGTGAGAGCAAGAGTGGCTGACACTGTGCCCAGTACAGTGGACAGGGAGGTGGAGCCATTGCAGGACCAAGAAGCAGTGCCTGAGTGCTGTTGGCCAGCCGGGACATCGCCACAACC